>JBBPBX010105661.1:0-11554 GCA_038048925.1 Garcialebias charrua | reverse complement strand
ACCTTCCAAGTCCCCAGGGGAAAATTTTATGTATAAGGGGCACGCACGAGTCCCACATCTGCTTCATGAGCAGACAACTACTAGGACTGTCAAAGAGGCCCATCCTGATGTTGGAGAACTGTCAGAGGAGAGGGGAACCCTTCCACTGAAGCAACTCCCAAGTAAACATAAACACCAAGGGTGTCCCTTGTGTATGTTGTTGTTGCTAAGAAGGCAACTGCCATGGTATCCCTGAATTTTGAGAAGTAGAGGTCACATTGTGAACTGGCTCCGCATGGGAACAAGTCCACCGAGGTTCTTTTAACCTATGACCAGACCTGATCCACGAGTCATGGGTTCGGTCTTCATCCTGATTCCAAAAGAAGTATCTTGCTGACAGGAATATGGCCAAGAACTCCAGGAAGTTGATGTACAATCTACGTCCTGATCATTCCAGAGGCCTCGGGCATTCTGATTTCTTCAGAATGCCCTCATCCCATTTCTAGGGTGTCCGTCGTGATAATCACACGGGATGACACCTTACCTTATGGGACCCATTCTGTGACACGGACAGGTCCCCCCAAGGTTCCGGGGCCCTATGGCACTTTGAGATGATTATAATTATTTTTTTATTTTTTTTTGCTCACCCAGACGGGGGGAGGTTATATTTGTTAGTTTAGTCATGCATGCCGGACCCGTATACTCACCAATGCGTGTGGCACACAGGGTATGGTTTCCGCCAAGAGGCCTAAAGCTGCGTTGGCACGCTTGCAGGGGAATCCATTGAATCAGTTTAAACTTTTGCCAGGCAACGGCGAATCGAGGAAGCACGTTCCTCTGAGAGCCATGCCTTGTACCGGATGGTATGGACCTGCACTCCCAGAAATACGGTAATCCGTGACGGGGTCGGGTCACTCCTTTTGTGGGTTTATGAAAAATCCAAGAGACTCCAGGTGAGAGATCACCCAGGAGTGTAACTGGGCCTGCTCCCGGCCAAAAACCAGGAGGTAATCCAGGTAGTTCATAATCCTGACTCCTTGATTCCTAAGAGGGGTCAGGGCTACATCCAGACATTTAGTAAATGCATGAGGAGCAGTCTTCAAACCGAAGGGTATGACTTTGTATTTATAAGCTTTCCCTTTGGAGGCAAAACCGGAAGAATTTCCTGTGCCTTCCAGACGCCCACATGGAAGAAGGCGTCTCTCAAATCCACTGTACATGCGTAGTCTCCAGGTCTCACGGACTGGAGGACCTGCCGTAATGTTCAATATTTTGTAAAAAATTCTTGTTTTCTTGCCCAGAGTCCTGAGATCCAGGGCCGGTCTCAGGTATTTATCTCTTTTTGGGCACCAGGAAGACCTTGAGCCCACAACGCATCCCCTGGGAGGGATGTCTAGCGGCTGCTTGCTTCATTTGAGTGCGGAAGGGGTGGCCTTCGACCCCTCCCACGTACTCTGGAGCAGGCTGGTCTGCCCAGCAGAAGATATCGCGAGATCTGACTGTCTCAGGCAAAACTCGTATGTCCCACTGCGGTTCGTAGTTTGGCCTAGTAGGTCGTGTTCCACCAAGTGGTGAGTTAAGAGCCAGGGCAGTCTGTGCTCTGGAACTTTCATTCTTGTATATGTATGAAACAGCTTGTTTGTCTTTCAGTAGACAAGTTTTTGTTTAGTGCGCACGCACATATACTCAGCTCCTTGTAGTATTTTACAAGTGAAGTCTGGGCTCAAAAGGTCAGGTTCCCGTGCTGCGTGAGCGGGTAGACCTGAGGCCCTGTTCCCATTTTGGGACCAGGACACATTCAGTAGTCCATCCATCCATCCATTTTCTTCCGCTTATCCGGGGTCGGGTCGTGGGGGTAGCAGCCTAAGTAGGGAGGCCCAGACTTCCCTCTCCCCAGCCACTTGGAGCAGCTCCTCTGGGGGAATCCCAAGGCGTTCCCAGGCCAGCCGAGAAACATAGTCCCTCCAGCGTATCCTGGGTCTTCCTCTGGGTCTCCTCCCGGTGGGACATGCCCGGAACACCTCACCAGGGAGGCGTCCAGGAGGCATCCTAACCAGATGCCCGAGCCACCTCAACTGGCTCCTCTCGATGTGGAGAAGCAGCGGCTCTACTCCGAGTCCCTCCCGGATGACTGAGCTTCTCACCCTATCTCTAAGGGAGAGTCCAGCCACCCTGCGGAGAAAACTCATTTCAGCCGCTTGTATCCGAGATCTTGTTCTTTCGGTCATAACCCAAAGCTCATGACCATAGATGAGGGTGGGAACGTAGATCGATCGGTAAATTGAGAGCTTTGCCTTTTGACTCAGCTCTCTCTTCACCACGACAGACCGGTACAGCGCCCGCTTCACTGCGGACGCTGCACCTATCCGCCTATCGATCTCACGCTCCAGTTTTCCCTCATTCGTGAACAAGATCCCGAGATACTTAAACTCCTCCACTTGGGTAAGGACCTCCTCCCCGACCCGGAGAGGGCACGCTACCCTTTTCCGGCTCAAGACCATGGCCTCGGATTTGGAGGAACTGATCCTCATCCCGGCCGCATCACATTCAGCTGCAAACCGCTCCAGCGAAAGCTGTAGATCACGAGCTGATGAAGCCAATAGGACCACATCATCTGCAAAAAACAGAGAAGCGATTCTAAGGCCACCAAAACGGATCCTCTCAACACCTTGGCTGCGCCTAGAAATTCTGTCCATAAAAGTTATAAACAGAATCGGTGACAAAGGGCAACCTTGGCGGAGTCCAACTCTCACCGGAAACGAGCCTGACTTACTGCCAGCGATGCGGACCAAGCTCTGACACCGGTCGTACAGGGACCTAACAGCCCATATCAAAGGGCCTGGTACCCCATACTCCCGGAGTACCCGCCACAGAACCCCCGAGGGACGCGGTCGAATGCCTTTTCCAAGTCTACAAAGCACATGTAAACTGGTTGGGCAAACTCCCACGCACCCTCCAGGACCCTGTTGAGGGTGTAGAGCTGGTCTAGTGTTCCACGACCAGGACGAAAACCACACTGCTCCTCCTGAATCCGAGGTTCGACTATCCGACGGACCCTCCTCTCCAGAACCCCTGAATAGACCTTACCAGGGAGGCTTAAGAGTGTGATCCCTCTATAGTTGGAACACACCCTACGGTCCCCCTTTTTGAATAGGGGAACCACCACCCCAGTCTGCCAATCCAAGGGAACTGCCCCCGATGTCCACGCGATATTGCAGAGTCGCGTAAGCCAACACAACCCCACAACATCCAGAGCCCTAAGGAACTCAGGACGAATCTCATCCACCCCCGGAGCCTTGCCACCGCGGAGCTTTTTAACCACCTTGGCGACCTCAGCACCAGAGATTGGAGAGCCCGACCCAAAGTCCCCAGGCTCCGCTTCCTCAGTGGAAGACGTGCCAGTAGGATTGAGGAGGTCTTCGAAGTATTCCGCCCACCGACTCACAACATCCCGAGTTGAGGTCAACAGCACGCCATCCCCACCATAAATGGTGTTGGTCGCGTACCGCTTTCCCCCCCTGAGACGCCGGATGGTGGACCAGAATCGCCTCGAAGCCGTACGGAAGTCATTCTCCATGGCCTCTCCGAACTCCTCCCACGCCCGAGTTTTTGCCTCAGCAACCACCCGAGCCGCATGCCGCTTGGACTGCCGGTACCTATCTGCTGCTTCCGGGGTCCCACAGGCCAAAAAGGCCCAATAGGACTCCTTCTTCAGCTTGACAGCATCCCTCACCGCCGGTGTCCACCACCGGGTTCGAGGGTTGCCACCACGACAGGCACCAACAACCTTGCGGCCACAACTCCGATAAGCTGCCTCGACAATAGAGGCGCGAAACATGGCCCACTCGGGCTCAATGTCCCCCGCCTCCCTCGGAACGTGTTCAAAGCTCTCCCGGAGGTGGGAGTTAAAGCTCCGTCTTACGGGAGACTCTGCCAGACGTTCCCAGCAGACCCTCACAATACGTTTGGGTCTGCCAGGTCTGACCGGCATCCTCCCCCACCATCGGAGCCAACTCACCACCAGGTAGTGGTCAGTTGACAGCTCCGCCCCTCTCTTCACCCGAGTGTCCAGGACATGCGGCCGCAGATCAGATGAGACGACAACAAAGTCGATCATTGAACTACGACCTAGGGTGTCCTGGTGCCAAGAGCACATATGGACACCCTTATGCCTGAACATGGTGTTCGTTATGGACAATCCATGACGAGCACAGAAGTCCAACAACAGAACACCACTCGGGTTCAGATCAGGGGGGCCGTTCCTCCCAACCACACCCCTCCAGGTCTCACTGTCATTGCCCACGTGAGCGTTGAAGTCCCCCAGCAGAACAAGGGAGTCCCCAGGAGGCGCACCCTCCAATACCCCCTCCAAGGACTCCAAAAAGGGTGGGTAATCTGCGCTGCCGTTTGGCGCATAGGCACAAACAACAGTCAGAGCCCGTCCCCCCACACGTAGGCGAAGGGAGGCTACCCTCTCGTTCACCGGGGTGAACCCCAACGTACAGGCACCAAGATGGGGGGCAACAAGTATGCCCACTCCTGCTCGGCGCCTCTCACCAGGGGCAACTCCAGAGTGGAAGAGTGTCCAACCCCTCTCAAGGAAACTGGTTCCAGAGCCAGAGCCATGCGTTGAGGTGAGTCCGACTATTTCTAGCCGGAACCTCTCAACCTCACACACTAGCTCAGGCTCCTTCCCCACCAGAGAGGTGACATTCTGCTGCTTCAGACTGCTGCCATCAGGAAGGAGACTGAGGAGTCTCCAGGCTCGAACCAGCAGACTGAGAGACAGCTCTGTTCATCAGGCAGTCAGAATGCTAAACACTCTGCCTGCTCTGCCTCCCCTCCCATTTGAACTGCCTTAACACTAAAACTTTCTCACATACTATCACTCAACACAAAGTTTTTAACACTAGACTCTGTGTCACCAAACGGGTTTTCACTAAACTCTCGGTCATGTGCTCATACAGTTTGCACTACTTCTCATACTTGCACTAATGTCTGTATTACATCACTGCCTATAATCATAATACTGTTTACATTCTCTGTTTACATTTATTAATACTGTTTACTTTTATTACTACTGCTTACATGTAATTACTACTGTTTACATTTATTTACACTACTCTAATATCTACACCACTGCTGGTACATATACAGTGTGCTCTGAACGGTCTTATTTAGGGATGCCCAATGTGCCTTACTGCATATGCCACTTTTTGCCTCTACAACAACATCAACTACTACCTCATACATATACTGTGTACATTGACTCATACGCTGCTTTGCCACTTTGCAAATGTCAATGCTAGAAACCTTTAGTTTATTTTAGTTATACTTTTTATACTCTTTTTTTATACCACTATGCAAAAAAAAAAAAAAAAAAAAACAACTCAGGACAGTGTTAGTTTTACTATTTTTATGCTTATGTCTATTATTATATGTTTCAGTGTTTCAATGTTTAGATGTTTACTGTTGCACCGAGGGACTGAGAGAAACGCAATTTCGGTCCTGTGTATGTCCTGCACTGTACATATTGCAGATCTGACAATAAAGTTGACTTTGACTTTGACTTTGACTTTGACATTCCATGTCCCAATGGTCAGCTTCTGTAGCCGAGTATCAGACCGCCAGGGTCCCCGCCCTCGGCCACCACCCATTCCACAATGCACCCGACCCCTTTGGCCCCTCCCACAGGTGGTGAGCCTATGGGAAGGGGGACCCACGTCTCCTCTTCGGGCTGTGCCCGGCCGAGCTCCATGGGTGAAAGCCCGGCCACCAGGCGCTCGCCAACGTGCCCCTCCTCCGGGCCTGGCTCCAGAGTGGGGCCCCGGTGACCCGCGTCCGGGCGAGGGAACATTGTTTCCATTTATATTACTCATCATAAGGGGTCTAGTCTGAGATTTTATTGTTTCGGGTGCACACATGCGCCACCAGCTCCTTGTAGCATTTAACAAGTGAAGTCTAGGCTCGAAAGGCCAGGTTCCCGTACTACATGAGCGGGCAAACCTGGGGCCCTGTCCCCATTTTGGGACCAGGACACATTCAGTAGTCTTGAGAATTTATTGTCGTGTGTGGATGGCAATCTTTTCTTATTACACAAGGGTCTGAGTGTTCTTGTGTGTTTAGACGTTCCGAACCAGCTAGTCTGTGTTCCTTAAAAACACAGAAACTGGTGGTAAAACTAGGCATTTACTCTTCTTCTGTGAGTGAGAGCGCCTGTAACGGTGCAGGGGCATCTTTCTTCTTCTTTTGCTGGTGGCCCCTTGCAGCTCCTGTAGCTTTTCTGCCTGGTGGGCCTGCGATACCGAGGCCACTTGTCCTTGTCCATCCCGCCAGGGCTCCTCGGGCCCTGAGATGGTTTAACGTCAGAGAGTCATCCATAGCCTCATGGGTGGATAAGCTCTCAGCGACATCGATGTTGCAAGGAAAAAACTACCAGGTAGCGCAGCTGAACAGGTAGCTGAAAATCCTCCTCCTGGACTGTGCTGGACAGATTCTCCTCGTTAGCCGGGGCTAAACGTGGAGGTACTTGTGAGCCTGCTAGCGGTGCTAAGACGGGCCCTTGAGCAACGTAGCATCGGTAAAAACACCTAGTCATGTGATGAATTCTACCGTCGATTCGTAGGATAGCAGAAAAGGCAAAATATGAGAAGGTTAGCTAGCAAGCTAGTCCAAGCATTTTCACATACCTCACAATGGAGTCCTTCGTTGTCCGCTCGTAGCCGCGCTAATCGTGTTAGCAACGCCGTCCTCCGCCGCGTGTTGTCGTGGGTGCCCTTGGTTAGCCATGCTAACCATGGGAGCTAGCCAGATAGCAGCAGAGTTACTGCATTTCTACTCTCCTTTCTCCGGGGTCATCCACGAGAAAAGCTTCGAGTGTCCTTGCGTGTAGCATCCCAGAGCAGAGCGGACAGGCCTCGTGGGTGTCCGTTGCTGAAAAGGGAGGTATCCGGGTCCGCTGAAGCAGGTTCGGGAGCCGGCGCTCGCGGCCTGCCAGAGTTCCTCGTCCGAGGACGTCCTCTCGCCGAGCTGCTCGGGGCTGCTGGCCTGTTAGCTTCGTCAGCTTAGCAGGTAGCATGCCTCGCAGTTAGCGTTCGCTAACCGAGTAGTAGAAAAGCAGAAGAGAAAAAGGCACAGGAGCTGGGGCTCGCTGGCCTGCTGGTCTTCTTTTGACTTTTGGGTTGTCGCATTACCTTCTCGGGAGCCTTGACTGAGAAGTGTTAAGCTCGTTAGCAGTGCTAACGTCGTCCGACGTCTCCTTCCTCGTGTCGCTTTCACCGGTTAGCCTGCTAGTTGTTAGCAGGGTAGCGTATCGCGCAGTCAGCGCCCTCAAGTGAAGTGTTCTGTGGAGAGAGGAGAAGTAAACTTCGTGGTGAAGAAAAATGTGCCGGGCCAGCCTTCGCCAGCCCAGCAGTCCGTAGCAGAAGATTCTCTGTATGCTCTGTGTAGGGAGCGAGCTCACCTCTGGTTGAGCGATGAAGATACAGAGAAGATCCGAGAAGAGTGTTTCAGGTATTTGCGAGGTGAAGGGCAAAAAAGAGAAAGATGGACGGGTGCTCACCGCCTAAATACCCAGAGGGCGGGGCCTCTGGTGCGGCGGTAACGCCCCTGCCGTTAAGGCGTGAGTGTATTCCTTCAGGTAATCGCGCGGGGGCGCAATTCCCATAGCAATCGTGTTGCACCGAGAGACTGACCAAAAGGGAACCTAGGATTATGCAAAAACATATTTCCCAAATATGCAATTAAGCATTTGAGATAACGGACAGTGAGTCTTTTACATGGTTGTGGAAGAATTTTGCTGATGTTTATTCTGCTGCAGAGCTCCTGAGGTGAAGATCACCATCCATCCAGCCATCCATTATATTTTACCCGCTTCTTCCATTTTGGGTCATGGGTGTTGCAGGTGCCCATGTCCAGCAATCACTGTGCGAGGGGCGGGGGACACCCTGGAAAGGTCCAGTCCATCACAGGGACACATAGAGACAAACAAGACAAAAAACCATTCACTCTCTCTCTCTCTTACACACCTAGGGACAACTTAGAGTTACCAATCAGCCTAACATGCATGTTTTTGGTCTGTGGGAGGAAACCGGATTACCCGGAGAAAACTCACACATGCACGGAGAGAACTTGTAAACTCCACCCAGAAAGGTCCCCCGGAACAGGATTTGAACCAGGGACCTGCTTGCTGAGAGGCAGCAGCTCTACCAGTTGTGCCACTGTGCTGCTGATCACCATCTAATGTACAAATATTCTCTCTCCATCCATCCATTGTATTTAACCGCTTCTTCCTTTTCGGGTTATAGGGGTCACTGGTGTCCATACCCAGCAGTTACTGTTCAAGAGGTGGGAGGGGACACCCTGGACAGTTCTTCAGTCCACAAGGACACAGAGACAAACAAGACATCAACTCCTCACTTTCTCACTCACACCTAGGAACAATTTAGAGTTACCAATCAGTCTAACATTCATGTTTTTGTTTTGTGGGAGGAAACCAGAGTACCAGGGAAAACCCATGCGTGCATGGAGAGAGCATGCAAACTACACCCAGAAAGGCCCCAGCCAGGATTTGAACCGGGGTGACCTGCTCACTGAGAGGTGGATCTACCAACTGTGCCCACAAATATTCTCCTTTAAGATTTTCTGATAGAGAGTAAAACTCATGGTCAAATCACATACTGGCCAGGTCCTGAAGTAGCAAAGCAGCCCTGGACTGTCACACCACCACCACATTTGTCTGTTGGTATAATGTTCTTTTTACAAAAAGTTGTGTTAGTTTTACACCTGATGTAATGGGAAACCTTCCAAATCATTCCAGTTTTGTCTTATCAGCTGACAGCACACTTTGCCCAAAGTCTTGGGGATCAGCAAGATGTTTGGTAAATGGACTGTACTTATATAGTGCCTTTCTATATAATCAAGATACTCAAAGTGGTTTACACTGCAATCTGTGCCCTCATTTACCATTCATACAGCACTCTACTAGATCTCTACAAAGCTAATCCAACAAATCATTCTAAAGAGACTGATAAGTACTTTATCACATTCATACACCAATGGGACACACATCAGAGGCAATGAGGGGTTCAGTGTCCTGCCCAGGGACACTTCAGCATGTGACTGCTGGTGGATTTGAACCCCCAACTCTTGTATTGGAGGACGACTGCTCCAACCACTCAGCCACAGCCACCCAAATGGTAAATGTGATGAGGCCAGTGGTTTTGGCCTCAGAATGCTCCCATGGAGGCCATTTTGCTCTTCATCTTTTTCTTCATGTATTGATGGTATTGGTGTACAGTGGAGAGCATCCTGTGCTCCAGCATTAACATGTGGCACGGGGGCTGCACAGCTAAACAAAAAAAAAAGCTCTGCAGAGAGTGGTGAAGGCTGCAAAACTGCCTCCCCACCATCACAGACATCTACACCTCCAGAAGCAGGAAGAGAGCCACCTGCATCATGAAATACCCCACTGATCCAGCACACTCACTTTTTGCCCTGCTCCCCTCAGACAGGAGGTTGAGGCACATTAAGTGTATAACCTATAGACTGAGGAACAGCTTCCACCCTGAAACCGTTAGTCTCATGAATCCCTATAATAATCCCTAACAAGGAAAATCACTGTAATGCCACTTTAAGAGTCAGAGTCAGAGAGTCTTTATTGTCATTTGCACCGCATGTGGTACATGTGATGAAAACGAGATTATGTACACGGGGTCCCAGTTACATCCAACAACAAATGCAAGAGAAAAACAGTAATAACATCTAGAATTAACTAAGAAAAACATCAACTAGTAATACACTAAGCCTAATATAGTGGGAATAAACAGCAGCACGAACATGAGTTTGTATGAGCAGATGGTCACAGATGAACACAGCAACAAGAAAACAGATCAGCATCAGCACAATGTGATATTTTGCAGTGTTTATTTTTTATTTTATTTTTATTTATTCATGAGTCTAACAGCCTCAGGGTAGAAGCTGTTCCTCAGTCTAGTGGTTCTACACTTGATGCTCCTCAACCTCCGTCCTGAGGGGAGTGGGGCAAAGAGTGAGTGTGCTGGATGAGTGAGGTCTTTCATGATGCAGGTGGCTCTTTTCCTGCATCTAGAGGTGTAAATGTCTGTGATGGTGGGGAGACTGACTCCAACAGACTTCTGTGCAGCCTTCACCACTCTCTGTAGAGCTTTCCTCTCTTCAACTGTGCAGCCTCCATGCCACACGTTGATGCTGGAGCACAGGACGCTCTCCACTGCACACCTGTAGAACGAGGTGAGAACTGGGCTGCTCAGACCAGCACGTCTCAGCCGTCTGAGGAAGTAGAGTCTCTGATGACCTTTCTTGATCAGGCTGGTGGTGTTGTTGCTCCAGCTGAGGTTATCATTCATGTGTACACCCAAGTATTTGTAGCTGGAGACCACTTCCACTGCAGACCCACCTATTTTCAGTGGGGCGTGGGTGTGTTTGTTCCTTCTGAAGTCCACAATCATCTCCTTTGTCTTCTTCACATTCATGTGAAGATTATTCTCTTTGCACCAGCTCTCCAGGTGTTCCACCTCCTGTCTGTAGCTGGACTCATCATTGTTTGTGATGCATCCCACCACCGCTGTATCATCTGCAAACTTAACAATATGACAGCCTGGAAGTGTGGCTGTACAATCATATGTGAGCAGAGTGAACAGAAGGGGGCTCAGCACACATCCTTGAGGAGAGCCAGTGCTAAGGGTTATGGTGGAGGAGGAGAAGTTGTGGATCTTAATTTGTGATATGTTACTTATCTGTGCTGCTGATTATCCATGCTGCCGATTCCTTGTCTGTAAGCTGCTGTATTCATACCCATCTGCTCACAACAGACTCATATTCAGGCTGCTGTTTAATAGACCATAGTATTTTAAATCTTTAGTGTTTAGTGTAGATCCTTGTATGCTGTTTCTTTTTACATTTTATATTTTTGCTATTTTGGGGTATACAACGTATATGGGACCTTGGGTACACAATGTAAATGACAATAAAGAAGCCTGAAGCTTGAATCATGACCCTAATTGAGGCAAGTGAGGCTTGCATGGCTTTTTGTTGTGCTGGTCTCTTTTTGGACCACCTGGATGAACTGTTGATATGTTCTGGAAAATTTAGTTCAGCAGCCAATCCTGGGGAGGTTCAACCCTGTTCCACATGTCTTCATTTGTGGGTAAAGGCTCCATGAAAATGATCTTGATTTAAAGGTCTGGCAGTAATCAGGCCCGGACATGTCATTGGAACAGAACTCGGCTTAAAATATCTAATAATTAATGATTTACAATTCAAAGGTACAATTACTTTTTCACACAGAACAAAGTCAGTTGTGATAGTTTGTCCTATTAAATAACATCATCATTTGAAAACTACATTTTGTTTTTACACAGGTCATTTTTGTTTGATCGTTACATCTGTGTGCTGATTTGAAACAGTTAAGTGGGATAAAATAACAAAAGCAGAAGAAATCTGTAAGGGGGCAAATCTTCCAAAGCACTGTAGTTCTTGGACAAGAGCTACAGATGGTAAAAATTTGCAAATCATTTGCCATGCTCTTTTTAATCTA
>JBBPBX010105660.1:0-11554 GCA_038048925.1 Garcialebias charrua | reverse complement strand
AATACTTTACGTACATATATTCTATTCGGCCACGAAATTAACAAAAAATAGAATGATCTTTTAATCCCTAAAACCACGTTTAAATCTCAAATACACGGGTGTGTCGCCACCGCATTTATACATGAAAGTAACCCAAATACATAAAACTAACGACTCGCCGTCGAATGGTCGACACAAAACGCACAATAAAATACTCCGGCCACGTTAATTTGGCTTGAAACAGCTGGGTTCTCTAAGGATTTCCATTAGTAACCCAGCACAACCAACCGGCAGACACAGTTAGCGTCTATAGGTAGTCAACAGATTTAATGAAAAGTAACTAAAATACATAAAAATAACGACTCACCGTCGAATGGTCGACACAAAACACACCTTAAAATCATCCGGCCACGTTAATTTGGCTTGAAACAGCGGGGTTCTTTAAGGATTTATGAAGACACCGAGCGCAGCCAGCTACAGAATTAGCCCCTGAGTTCAACTATGACCCGGAAGATGGAATAGTCCATTTTTAGTAGGGGGATAAAGAAATCGACCGTTTTTTTATTGCGTATATTTAATGATCGTTTTCATCGTAACTATAATTATTTTTATGTTAAATGTACATTAACAAGCATGAGCAATGTTAGTGATGTAGGTGACTGCACGGGGCGAGGCGGGGCCGGGGCCACTGCTGAAATGGGACCCCCAGGCATTTACCTACATGGTAGAGCCGAGTCTGTTCTCAGCTCTGCCCCCCTCCCCCTCTCACCCTTCCTCCTCTCTGCTGTTACGGTGGGGAAAAAGGTAAAACAAGCAGCATAAGAGCTTGTAAATAAGTTTATTGGTTTTTACTGATAGATAATTAGTTATTAGCGGTACTGCATTTTAAATAAAAATAGCACAAATCCGCTTATGAATTATAAAAGTTAGTCAATTCACAAAAACGCTGACAAAAAGTTTAGGTCCACTGTAAGCGGAATAGCGCTTTAGCACTCTCTAGCGTTCATCCGCCCACCTTTGCATATGTTGCAGTGATCTGTCTCACTGCACCAATTTGGACAAGAAAAAAAATTCTACAGTTCTTCTACATAGTGCAACTACTACCAATTTGAACAACTTGTACAATTTTTAAAAAAAATTGGATTTCCTTTTATATGTCTCGTCCAGAAAAACACTCCTCTTAAAAATTGCAAACAAACACTACAGGTATTCAAATCTTTCAGTAATGGCATAAATTGGCATACTGCTTATAACATCATATTTAAAGATTTAAAAGAGGGACGAACCACAGTATCTTTTCATATCTTTGTTATTACATTTTCCAGAAGGCAACAGGGCCCTGCCCAGAAGCCTAGTTTTTTCCATCCATCCATCCATCCATCCAGCCATCCATTGTCATTTACCCACTTCTTCCATTTTGGGTCATAGGGGTCCCTGGTGCCCATGTCCTACAATCACTGTGCGAGGGGTGGGGTACACCCTGGACAGGTTGCAAGTCCATCACAGGGACACATAGAGACAAACGAGACTAACAACAAGTCACTTGAGTGGCCGATGGTCCATCTGAAGCTCAACGGCATATTTTTCATTTTTTTCAACTGGCCAATGACGAGCCATCAGTGGACGCACAAGGCCGATGGTCCAGTGGCCCATCTGCAGGTCAACAACACGTTTTCCCTCTCTTTCAACTTGCCAACGATGAGTGGATGCACACGGCCAATTCTACAGTGGTACATTTGAAGCTCAACTGCACATTTTCAATCTCCTGCAACCAACCCATGGGGACCTCCAAGTGGGGACACGGCTGTAAGTAAAATATGTTAGCTACATACAGTATAATTATATTGTTAGGGGGGCCGAGATGGTGTAGAGGCAGGGCAGCCGGCTCAGGACCATAAGCTCTCTGGTTCGATCCCCGGTCACGGCATACCTCGTTGTGTCCAGGGGCAAGACACTTAACCCAGAGTTGCTCCCGGTAGGTCAGGCAGTACCTTGCATGGCAGTCTACCGCTACCGGTGTATGAATGTGTGTATGCATGGGTGGATGGTTGGTACTGTGAAGTGCTTTGGGGTCCCTCAAAAGGGGTTGGAAAGTGCTATATAAGTAAGCTCCAGTAAGCTCCATTTACCATTTAAAATTAGTAGGTTTAAGAGTGTAGAACATGGATTGTGGGCTTCATTGCTACAGGGTACATCTGCAGAAACGGAACAGAGTTGGACTGGAAACAAACCGAGCTGCTGCTGTTGTGCAGAGCCTTGTAAGTAAAATTTAGTAGCCACAAATACAGTACTGTATGTATGTTGTTAAAATGACATATGTTTAAGAGTTTAGAACATTGCAAGGGTGTGGGGTTTCTAAAGCCTTAAAATATATACTTTGTATAAATACTAAAATAAGTATAATGTTGCTACTTGGTGGAATTTCACTTACTGCGGGCGGGTTCGGAACTGAACTACTGCAATAAACGAGGAACTACCGGTACTGTTTTTTTTTTAAATTTTATTTCCACCTTTATATACAAAATAATAGCCACTACTCACAGAGTTTGATTAACAGCTTAACATGTACAATAAACCTCTGAATCTTTTACAATATCGTATGATTACTAAAACTTCTACTGTTGCCTCATAACACAAAGGTCCTAGTTCAATCCTTGGTTTTGACCTGGGCTCTTTTTGTATGGAGTTTGCATGTTCTCCTTGTGTTTGCATGGGTTTTCTCCAGGCACTCCAGTTTCCTCTCACAGTACAAAAACATGCTTGTTTGTCTGTCTTCAGGCTCAGGCCTCCCTTGCAAAAGAGATCTGTAATCTCAACGGTGTTATAATCTCAAGGAATACAGATTGTTATGAGACCCAGAACGAGGCAGAGACAGGGAGTACAAAAGTAACAGTGTTTATTATTTACAGTGAAACCAGAACAGTCGTCTCTCTGTAATGTAACTCCTGGAAGAAGGGGATATGATGGTCAGAGGAGATCTCCAATGAACAACTAATGAATGATATTTGATTGTGTTGTTTTCTCTTACAGGCTTTGGAGAGTTGAGAGGTCCGATCCTCCAATCCAGTGAGGAGTTTCAGAGAGGAGTCCGAGAAGGGTCCAGTGGGAACCAAGGAAGGCAGACACTGGTGGACAAAACACAGGGAGTCCAGAACAGGCACGAGGAGAGTCAAACCAGAGCATGAGGAAGTCCAGTGAGAGTCCAGAGATGAATCAGAGCAGGACCAGAGGGATCCAATTCAGGCCACGAGGAGATCCAGGACTGAGGAACCATGGAAACTGGAAACAAGGACAAAAAGGTGAACGAGTTCCAGACTAGATACAATGTTTAGACCAGAGGTACACAATACCATAAGAGGTGATATGCTCCAGCGAATAGTAGCACTGGACTACAGCCTTAAGTAGGAGATGAAGCTTTTCAGGTTGATGACTGCAATGTGTTGTCAATCAGCGGCCATCTTGGAGAGCAAGCTGCAGGCTGTGGTGCCCTTACAGTACCCCCCTTAAGAATCGCCCCCAGGTGACCTGAGGCATTTCTCTGCGTAAGCTCTGAAAAAACAAGTGATTAAGCTGGGGTCGAGGATGACGGACCTGGGGATCCATGACCTCTCCTCAGGACCGTACTCCTCCCAATCGACCAGATATTGGAAACCCCTGCCCCTGCGTTGTATGTCAAGGATGGATCTGATGGTGAACACAGGGTGGTTGTCGATCAGGCGGGGCGGCGGAGGGAGGTTGGGGGGAGGACACAAGGGACTGGTGGAAAGTACACATGGAATGTGGGGTGAATTCTCATAGACCTGGGGAGTTGTAGTTTGACAGCAGAGGGGTTTATGATCTGAATTATGGGGAATGGACCAATGAAACGGGATGCCAATTTTCGGGGCATGTCCTTAAGCGTGATGTCCTGAGTGGACAACCACACTTGTTGACCCACCTGATAAATGGGCACAGAGGAGCGATGACAGTCGGCAAACCGTTTGGCCTGGGTCGCAGAACGGAGGAGGGTTGCCTTGGCCTGAGGCTAAACTCGGCAACATCGTCAAAAGTGGTGTTGCACATGTAGCATATATGATGTAAATGCTAAAGATCAGACAAAGTGGTGATCACTCAAAAGTATTAGTAGCAGGCCAGTTATCAGAAGGTTCTAATGTTCGCCTCATGAAGGTAATGTTTGCATTTGTATTTAAGAACACAAGGACAGAAAATCAGTGCATAAGGTGCTTTGTATTAAATATGATATTTACAATATGTACAAAAACAAAACAAAAACAACTGTCATCAATGTCATCAATCCATTCATTGTACCAATAAACAAAATATTTCAATAGATGAACAGATCTCCCAAATTATCCAGACTAAATCCAAATGCTTGTATTAATCCCACAGTTCATGAAATACCAAGGCCAGGGCAATAGTCCAGATAAGATTGAGGGGTTTAAATGTAGTCAATGAAGACCAAATAAATGTTCAGGAGCCTTTAGCGCTTGTAAAGGTTTTTGGGTGTGTGTGTAGGGAGCAGGCCACAGCATCTCCTACCGCACAAGACAACTCAGGTTCTGGCTCCGGGTTCTTTGGGCCTGAAGCCTAGTGGTAGCTCGCCATCATGGGAAACCTGGCCTCCATCATAGGAAATCTGGCCTCCCTCATAGAAACCTGGCCTGTACAACAGGATCAAGTTAACATCATTTTCTAGTATTAATATCAAAATCACTATCAATACCATACCATAAATAGTTTTACAAATACATAGGATAAATGTATTGATGATCTACATGTACATGATTTACTTTTCTAAATTGTTTATCATAATATAAATACACAAACAATTTCTAAATAGAGTACTCTTCACATTCATAGTCACTGTATGATTAAATGTTAAAGATGGCACAAAAGTACAACATAACCATTTAATCCATTAAATAGCATTTGACCATTTATATTTAAAGGCCATAAGCCAACAAACAATTGCTTTAGCATGCTAATGCCAGCATTGGTATGCTACAAACAATATAAACACTCACCAGTTTGCTTGTTTCTGGTCTTTTAAGCACAAAACAGCAGTTTCTCACTGCTTAGAGACATCTAAAAGCTGAGAAGCATACCAGTAAGTATATGACAGTCCAAAAATAAATTCATCTAAAATTGTTTAATGCCCACCTGCAGCAGCTCTGAACTTCCTCAGTCACCAGTCACACACACCTGCTTTCCCAAATGATGGGAGGAGCCATGTTTTTCTATGAAACTCAAATCTCACAAAATCTCATGAGATTTCACACTTAGTCCCAAAACAGTGGACAAGGTGAAAGCATAAAATTGAGGAAATACAAGAACCAAAATTGACTGGGTTACACCCTCCCCGCTTTAATTCGTGCACGTCCTCGTTGCAGGAGAATTATTGGACTTTACCAGTTCTGAGCATCTGCTGCAGGGGCGATGGTTTAAAGCCTGAGTATAGGCATCGGATAAGCCCTGAAACAAGGTTTGAACAACAGAAATTAATGGGTTACCCAATACAGAGTATTGCAATCGACTTGGCTGGTGACGCTGCCAGGTAGATTGTCTGAGGGCTATCTCAGCCTCAGCATCATTAGATGCAGTGGCAGAACCATTATATGTCAGATCCAATGATGACTCAGATTGTTCAGGGCCAAGACCTTCACCCTTAGCCTCCACAGATATTGTGGCTTCATGTAAGTCTTCAGTCATGTCAGTAAATATGTTTTCTTCCACAGGCAATTCCACGGATTCAGAAGGGTAAATTGTAGTGTTTTCCTCCATCTTTGGCACTTCTGTTAGTTCTTCTGCCTTATCAACAGACGTGAGTGGCTCTTCATTGGACAGTGGAAAAGACTCCTTAGCTGTAGGTATTACACATGCAGGGGCTGTTACTGAACCTGATAATGAAGGATCAGCTTCAACAGTGTCACTTGGGACTGATGACCTAGTAAATCTCACTGCATCACTGGACTCAACCAAGAGTTCAGGTTGGATGGTTCTTTCAAAGCATTCTGGAACATCTGAATCAGAATACTCTTCTCCTTCCAGAGCGAAATCAGAGTGATTCTGAGTTTGGCTACGAGTCTTTGGTCTACGGTTAGGAGCAGGTACAGGGAAATCTACTGTACTGGCTGAGAGGAACCCACAGGGCAGCAGTAGGTCTTGATGGAGTGTGCGAGTTGGTCCATCCCTAGTCTCAGGTTTTACAGTATAGACAGGAAGATCACCTGCACGCTTGACAACAACATACACCTCTTGCTCCCACCTATCTGCCAGTTTGTGCTTTCCACGTAATCTAACATTACGAACAAGCACTCTGTCTCCAACCTCCAGAGCACAGGGTGTCACTCGCTTATCAAAGCGGCTTTTATTCTTTTTGGCAGACTTGACAGCACTCTGTGTGGCTAATCTATAGCTTTCCTCAAGCCGAGATCTGAGGTTTTTAACATACTCTGAGTGGGAGGAAGATGGAGGTTCTCTAACTGGTAATCCAAAAGCTAAGTCAATAGGGAGCCGTGGGGATCTACCAAACAGGAGTTCATAGGGTGTAAACCCTGTGACCTCATTTCTTGTACAATTGTAGGCATGTACAAGGGGTTTCACGTACTCTCGCCACATAGACTTTTGCTTGGCTTCCAGTGTTCCCAACATATTTAGCAAGGTTCTGTTAAAGCGCTCGACTGGGTTCCCCCTTGGATGATAGGGGGTAGTTCGAGTCTTCTTAATTCCAACCAGCTCACAGAGTTCTTTGATTAATTTTGATTCAAAGTCTGGCCCTTGGTCAGAATGTAAGCGCTCTGGAATGCCATAATGGACCATAAAGTCATTCCAGAGACACTTGGCAACAGTTTTTGCCTTCTGGTTGGGAGTTGGTATGGCCACAGCAAATTTTGTAAAGTGATCAGTGAGTACAAGAATGTCTTTGGTATTGGCACTATCTGGCTCAATGGATAAAAAGTCCATGCACAGTAGTTCAAGAGGATGACTGGTCTTTATGTTGACCAGTGGGGCTGCTTTTTCAACCAAAGCCTTACGCCTAACACAACGTTCACATGTTTTAATGGTTCGGTCCACATCAGCTGCCATCTTTGGCCAAAAGAACCTTTGGCGTACCAGATCGAGTGTACGTTCTATACCCATATGCCCCATATCTTGATGGAGGGCTTTAAGGACTGTAGAACGTAGGTTTGGAGGAAGAACTAGTTGGAAAATGAATTTATCATCTTCCTGCCTTCTCCTATACAACACACCGTCCTCCAACACCAGCTTGTTCCATTCTCGTAGCAACAAGGGCAGCTCTGGCAATTCCTCTCGAGTTGTGTGGGGAACCTGTTCACCTGTCTCAAGCTGATAAACTACTTTGCGGATCGCAGGATCAGCTTGCTGTTCTGCTTTTAAATCATCATGTGATAGAGATGGAATAACTGGCAAGCCGTACGAGTCTTCCTTGACATAAGTGTCTGGAATGACCTTGATGCTGGCTGATAAGGACTCAACCATGGTGATAGAATATAATGAGTCTGACTGGAGGTGTGTTCTCACTAGACAACTCTGACAAATGGCATCCACAATGTCAGAAGAAATCTCCTTAGCATTGCCAGGTTCACACAATTGCTTTGTGAGTTGGTGAACTTGTTCCCACTCTTTGCATGGAAGATCTTTTTCTGAAGCTTCCCCATGAACGCACCTTGACAGGGCATCAGCATCTAAATTTTGTCTTCCAGCACGATACTGCATATTAAATGAGTATGTAGAAAGTGCGGCTAACCATCGGTGACTGGTGGCATCAAGCTTGGCTGATGTCAGGACATATGTGAGTGGATTGCTATCTGTAATGACAGTGAAGCTGGCACCATACAGATAATCATGAAACTTCTCTGTCACACTCCATTTCAAGGCCAGAAACTCAAGCTTATGGGCTGGATATCTTGACTCACTCTGAGACAAGCCTCGGCTGGCATAGGCAATTACTCTAAGCTTGCCTTCCTGCTCCTGGTATAACACAGCTCCCAGCCCTATTGTGCTTGTATCTGTGTGGAGAATATAAGGTAACTTAGGGTTGGCAAATCCAAGTATAGGAGCAGAGGTCAACTTCTCAATTATTGTATTAAAAGCAATTTGGCAATCAGTGGCAGGGTCGCAAATCGCCACTATGCAGGTTATGCAAGGCATACGGGCGCTGCCCTACAGGGGGCGCCAAAACCGTCTCTAGAAAAAATGTTTTTCTAGCAGGCATCTTCTTTAACTGCATGAAATGATCAATAACAGGGAAACAGCACTGCTTAGGCGCCCCCCCCTGCTCCCTCACCTCCCTCCTCCTATCTCTCTGCTCTCCCTTCACACACAGGTGCTGTGAACACGCACCCCTAGAGAACGCACACAGGCACGTTATTTATTTATTTATTTATTTTTTCACTCGTGCACTTGACTTTGGAGCGGCAGAAAAACTATCCAGGGCGCAAAACAGGAAAAGGAAGTTGTTGGAAGGATGAAAAAAAAGCCTTTCAATGTGGTTAAAAGATATTAGGTAAGTACTGTCAGTGTATGAGCAGGACAGGAGGGTTGTAAAATATTCAGGTTAGCTAAAGCTAGCCTAATAGGAATCGTCCCATATTTGGCTGTTAAATAAATGTAGCCTCCCCTAAAGACGTGATTTGTTTAATATTTTTATGAATATTTTATACATGTCCCACACATCCACACACTAAGTGTAAGAATGACCTAAATAAAACTCAGGAAACATTAACACAAGCTAAACTGTTGTGGTGGCAGTTCCCAGCTATGTTCCAGTGCTGCAATTTATACACTCATATGTACATTTATTATTATTGATTCTTTAATTAAAGATGAGTTGTACAAGTTTATGTGTGTATCAGACAAATTAGTCCTCAGTGTCACTATAGCCCTGAGACTCAAAAAGGTTGGTGACCCATGTTACCAACCTTTTTGGCAGAGGGACACTTGAGTTTAAATGTCTTATTTAATATCACTACAGTGGTGTGTGTTGTGATGTATCTGGTAAGTCAGATTAGATGAAATGTACAGTCAGTAACTGTTATCCAACAAGGAGATGATTTAAATTAAAGTTTAATTTCTATTGTGGTTTGACTGCTGTATTTTTAAACCTACTTAACACAAAATTAATGTCATTCAGCTGTGAGGATGGAGAGAAGGAAGAGAAGATGACAGAGGAATCAGGACAGACTGGGGAAGGCAACAGGTTGGTCTAATGCAGGTGGAAGTGAGGGAACAGCTACTTAATCCCAAGCAATAACATGTAAACATTATTTTTAAAAACTGTATTAAGATCTGTAATTTTTACAACTAATATATAATGCTTTTTTGACCATATGACAGTGCAGAATGCCACAGACAAAGGGTGAAGGAGACAGACACGAGGTCAGTGATAGAGGAGACAAGTGATGACATCAGGTAGGAATAATTACATTAGGGAGGCAACAAAAACCTATACTGTATACCATGATGGTTTGAATTTCTGATGACCATTTTTCATTGTCTTCTTTCACGGAAAGTAACAGTTTAAATGTCATAAATGTTAAAACACTGACATGGACTCCAGGCTGTTAAGATTTCATATTTTCACTACATAAAATGTTGAGCACTGATTACCACTACTGTTATACATTTTTACTTTATTAAACTTCTTATTTGTTTATCATTGAAATTATCACCTGATATGATATGTAACATAAAAAAATCTGTAATATTGCTACTGTATTTTCTAAGTGCATGACTAAGGGAGGAAAGCTGTATGAGGCGGCAGGTAAAGGGAGCGCGCGGGGGGCGCCGTTGATGTTTTCGCATCCACCTCATAAATATGTAGTTGCACCCCTGATCAGTGGTCCACCTTTCACCAAAGGACTGTTTGGGATCAAGGTACTTAGCCAAAATACTTTTAGTCTTGGTGGACTGACGAACTGGTGCATAGCCACGTGTGAGGAGGTTTAGCGGTTTGACAAGGGTGGCATAGTCCTTAATAAACCGCCTATAGTAACCAGCAAATCCCAGAAAAGATCTTAGCTCTTTAAGGTTTCGGGGAACTGGCCAGGATTTTAATGCAGATATCTTCTCTGGGTCAGTTTCTACCCCCTTTTCAGACACAACATGGCCCAAATACCGCACACTGGTCTGGAAGAACTTACATTTTTCAGGGGACAACTTTAAACCAAACTCTTTTAGTCTGGTTAGTACTTGCATTAACCTTCTCTCATGTTCCTCAAGAGAGTCGGAGAAGACAATAAGGTCGTCAATGAACACAAGTACTTTATTAAGATGCAAGTCTCCCATACACTTCTCCATCAATCTTTGAAAGGTACTCGGGGCATTGGTTACCCCCTGTGGCATCCGATTCCACTCCCAAAAACCAAGAGGTGTGACAAATGCAGTTTTTGGCTTATCGTCTTCGTTCATCTCTATCTGGTAAAAACCAGATTTCAAATCCAACACTGTAAACCATTTGGACCCAGTTAAGGCCGAAAAGGATTCTTCCAAGTTTGGAAGTGCATACGCATCCTTAACTGTTTGTAGGTTTAACTTTCTATAATCAATACACAGCCTTACATCACCATTCGGCTTACGGACAACCACGATTGGAGAAGAGAACGGTGATTCAGACTCTCTTATAACCCCTGATTCAAGCAGGTCCTGCAGGTGTTTACGAACAGCTTCAAGATCTTGGGGATGGATAGGACGTGCTCGATGCTTGAATGGTGTCTCATCGTTGAGCTTAATGTGATGTTTCACTTTATTTGTACAGCCGAAGTCCGTTTCATGATGGGAAAATACTTCAGGCATGTTGTTCAATGTTGTTGTTATGCGCTCCTTCCATTCTGGTGAAATAGGAGAATCACCAAAATTGAACTCCAAACTAGTTTTCTTATGAGGCTTTGCTGTAGAGGCAACCACTTGTTGTGATAAGATGGTAGATATTTCACAAATGTCAGCAATAACAGACAAGGGTAGAATCCAGGTGTCTTGCTCTGATTCATTTTTGATGACTACAGGGACTTTACATGGCATGTGATGTGGAAGGGTGATCAAGCAACGCTGCACACATAGTCCTCCAGGAAGAGCTATAGACGGGTGTTCAATGATGGCCCATCTAACTCTAGACTGGGTGTCAATTTTGGCAGAACCTTCCAGGACCATTGTTTTCCCTGCTGGGATGAGGAATGGAGTTTGGCTCATTAGTCGCACAACCTCTGCACTTCCCATCTGGCTTTTCTTGTGACGCAGTTCCAGAAGTTTCATCACTGCTTTATAGCCATAAGCTTGGGGCTGAAAGGTGGAAAACTCACTGTCAATGTATTGAGCATACAATATCTCCAATGTGTTCATTCCAATAAGCACAGGTGATGTACTCTCTGGACGGACATCTGGAACAACTAAAGCAAGTGTTGAAACCTCAAAATCTGTTCCTAAAAAGTCTTTAGGGAAAGTCAACTGGAGTTCAACATAGCCCAGATAAGGCACAGATTGTCCTGCAGCCCCTTCCACTTCAAGCAGGTTGTTCAATGGCTTCACAGGTTGGTCAGAAAGGTTGTCGTTATAAAAA
>JBBPBX010105657.1:0-11554 GCA_038048925.1 Garcialebias charrua | reverse complement strand
GTAGACATAGCTTGCACATGCACAGTCAGGTCAGTTTTCCACAATTGGAAAAAAAAAATGAACAGATCAAGAGTTTACATGCACAACGTTTGGATTATGAATTGGCATGAACAACACCCGTCTCATTCTGATTACAAATAATTTCGGATCGAGCTGAATCAACAACAAAAAATCTGAATGAGGCATTTAATCTGATTACTTATGTCCATGTAAACATAGTTATTATTGCTGGGGGTTTTAGGCCAGATGACCAACTTGCTACTCACAGAAACAGCCTGAGGACACCAAGTCCAAAACGGTTCAACAAAGGTTTGTAGGCTCAATTATTCAAGTACAGTAGAAGATTTATGAAGTCTTCTGGATGGAAGACGAAATGTTTCTCCCTTAAAGAAACTGGTCCAGATGACATGATTCAACCTTTTTTTGTTGTTATCTACATGGATGATTGAGCCTACAGGCCTCACAGACATACATTGAAAGTTGCTTCAGAGCCTGATAACAAAGATCTGCCTCCCATTCTGCTTTTGGAAATTCTAGGAACCGCAAGTAAACCTGCAGTCTGACAGCAAAGTGCTCTGTTAGGAAAATATGGAACAATAAGATTTGTAATATAAGATGGAGCTAGGTTGTTGAGGGCTTTGTAGGTTAAAAATAAGACCAATTAGACAGGGAGCCAATGGAGAGAAGCTAAAACTGGAGAAATATGTTCTCTCCTACCAACTCATTAAAGGGGGCCACAGATGCAAAATTCACATTTTAATGTTTTTTTTACTCTACTTTGAGTATTTACTTCTTTAAAAAACAGTCCTAGGGCCAAAAAAATGCACCCAGTGGTATATTTACTCTAAGTAGATTTATTTTTCAGGGATATAAATGTCTCGTTTTCAAATCCTCGCGCTTGTGATGTCACAAGCGCCAGGACAACCCACCCCAAACCTGAGTCCAGCCCCTCACCTAGCAACCCCTGGTTAGGCTCAACCCACTTCAGTATAAAAGACGTGACGGTTGTTTTTCCTGATTTCATCTCATCTTTTGTTTAAATGTTCTTAATTTCATGTGTACAGCACTTTGTTGCAGCTGTGGTTGTTTTAAATGGCTTTATAAATAAAGTATAATTGTTATTTTTACGTTTTAGTTCAATTTTTAGCGTATTAGCGATCGCTCCCAACGAGCAGCCGGCAGACGTAAAACGAGCAGACCGCCGGCGAAGGGACCATCTGCGGGCGGGAGCTGCTGGGAACTGCTGGCTTTTGAGGACCGTGGGTCCGGTCAGAGGTTGCCTCATACGGATAAATTAACTGGAAACACTCGGTGAACTTTGTGTATGTGTCTGGACTGGAGGAGCGATCGCTCCCAAAGCGAAGCATGCAACGAGCGGAGCTAAGTGGGTGGTGTGCCGGAGGAGGAAGAGCTATCATTAGCCTTGGATTCGGGTGGGCTAATGCTAAAAGGAGCAGCTAATGGCAGCGCGAGCAGACGGCTTTCGGTAAGTTATCTTAAGCTAGCACTTACAGTAAGTTAAATGAGTAATAAAAAAAGAGCTAATTTTAAAACAACAACAGATTAGAGATACTGGCTGCTACAGAGGGCGGAGTTAATGTAAACAGATTTTTGAAGGGCGTGGCCTTCAGAGCTCATTATCATAAACAGCCTGTTCAGAACGGAAATGAGAAAAGGCAGAACTAAAAAGGGGATATTTTATTATCTAAGAATTATTTTGTGCATTAAATTGAATGAACATGGTCTGGATAGCCCACAGACATACCATAAAAATTTATAAAACCAATATGTGGTCTCCTTTAAACCTCTGGCAGCAGCATTTTGAATTAACTGAAGAATTTTTGAATAATTTTTTGAACACCCAGATAAACCATTGCAATAGTCCAGTCTAGATGGTACAAACGTATGAACCAGTTTTTCTGCATCGTTTTTAGACAAGATGTTTCTAATTTTAGTGATATTTAGCAGGTGGAAGAAGGTCTAGTAACATTTTTTATGTGGGCTATAAAAGACCAGTGGTCACAGGAGCACTCAGGTCTGTGGCTAAAAAACTGGGTGAACAGCTTCAACGGGTCCCAGAAACACCTCAAAGATCTCTGTCCAGAGAAGCTGCTAAGAAACTGAAATAAGCCTCAAGCTCCCCGACCTCTGGGCAGAACTGCTCATCTGAAAAAATATTGTAAGCTGTGTACCGGTATGTGTGCATTTTATCTATCTATCTATCTTCGTTTAACGTCCGTTTTCCCAATTACGGGTGGGACGTCACTTCTTTGTCGCCAAGTTTTTGATGACAGATTAGGCGGTCAGTTGCGTTCAGTTCATTGAGGTTCAACGCTTTCAGATCTTGTTGAATCGTTTGCGTCCAGGTCTTTTTCGGACTGCCTTTGGGATGGGTGCCAGGTACTTCAAGGTTTTCAATAGCAAGTATAGCACTGTTTTCACTTCGTTTAACATGACCGAACAACCGCAAACGGTGTCGCCGGCATGCGTCCTTAATCTCACATTAGCCAGCTCAACGCAGGATTTCGGTCGATTGGATGTGATCTTTAAGACAAATGCTTTGCATCCATCGGAGCATTTTCATGTCGGTTCGGTGAATTTGCTGTTCGAGTTTTGTTGTCATTGGCCATGTTTCTGCGCCATACAACAGCACGGGACGTATCACTGAGCCATAGAGTCTTGAACGTAGGAGTAGTGGGATGTCACGCCGCATCAGTACAGAAGCGAGTAGATGCCATTTATTCCACGCCACACGTATACGTGCCCGAACGGCAGCTTCAGCTGTTCCAGTACAGTCCAACACATCCCCTAGATATTGAAACGACTTGACTGTTTCGACGCCAACTGCTCCAATTGTATTGTTGCGTTGTACTTGTTGTCGTAGATTGATGCAAGTAGGACAAACGAAGTTGGTCACTTTCGACAATGGACCACTTATTTTTGAACGTTTGTGACACTGCTGTTGGCACTGTTGACACATGATTGAATTGCTGCCCACACCAGCTTTGCAAACTGAACAGGGCCAACAGCCAGTGGTGTGGATTTGACGGATTTGCCAGTGTTCATCGCTTTTGTTTTGTCAATGTTGATTTTGAACCCATGGTCGGCGAGTCGAGCGTTCCATTCTTCAAACATTCGCGCCACGGTCTGTTCTGATGTGGCTGTTAGAATGATATTTTCTGCGTACATCAGATTCCAAATGTCGCCAGTGCGTATCGACTTTGTGATTTCTTCCATTACTGTGATAAATAACAGTGGGCTGAGTATCGAGCCTTGGTGAACGCCGATGCCAATGTCGAACGCATCCGTATTCCAAACCGTTGTGCTGATGAATGTCTTGGCATTTGTGTATGTTGCCTTGACTAGACAAACAAGATATTCGGGAACGTTTTGTTGACGTAGACTTCAGCTGATTGCTTCATGGGGAACTCGATCGAAAGCTTTTTCAAGGTCCACAAAAACGTGCTATAATTGTTGATGTTTTGTCAGATTTGTGTGCGTTTTAATGAATATTAACAATAATGAAGCAGGTTTTTAAACAGTAATTTAAGGAATGACAATAAATCAATGGCATTTCCAAAAACTGAATTGGTAAAGCAAAACTGAAAATACTATTTTTTTCCTTTGCCAGATTTAAAGCTCCTCTTCATTCATGTATCTATAGCTTTCTATTACTGGTCATTCATGCTTCTCCAGCTCCATCCTTCATCCTGCCCTCAAGTACCTCTATCTTGTTATACCCCAATGTCATTGCCTCCATTCAGTCGATTCTCCCCTGTGGTCTCATGGGAATGTTGCCTGTGCTTACTGCACCTTATCTGACTTTTTTTCATTACTGTGTTCAAGCAAACAGGTCGAGCAACACCACGAGCTACAAGTTTACCCTGCCTCCAGCTGGCAGTAGGACTAATAACACAGAATGACGTGCAGCCCAAACCCTTCAGCCACAGTGGTTTACTTCCAGCAGTGAGGTAAATAAGAAAAGGTTTGTGATATCTACTAAGCCTGGATCATAAATTAAGTCACTGGGCAGAAACAGCCCTAACGGTCCAAAAAGGTGTGAGCAAAGTAAACAGGTTGTTTCCCAAAGCAGGAAAGCAACATTTTATCTCCTGTTGCAGAGTAAACAAGGAGAACTGGAAATACCCTCTGTCCATCAATCTGTTGTTGGGAGCATAACTCAAAAAAAATATGCAATATGGCGACTTCTTTTGTGAGCGGCTGAATCTAGGTGTATAAAAGATAGTTGTCAAAAATTAGGTTGCCACGTCAAAATCAAAGATGGCCACCACTAAGTATACTTAATCTGGCCACCCCAATCATTTGAGGAAACTATAGTTTTTACATTACTTAAAAGTAAATTTCACCTCAAATTATTGGGTCAAAAAAGGGTACAGTACTGAATTCCAATTCGGCGTGTGGATTAATCTTGGAGTAAGGTCGCAGTAAAAATCGGGTTGCCACATCAAAATCCAAGATGGACACCTCCATGTATGTATATGTAAACTGGCCACCCCATCTTTTGAGGAAACTATGCTTTCTATTTTTATATTGCTTAAAATAGTTCCTTCAAATGATTTGGGGTAGCTAGTAGGGTAGCCGAAGATTAATCTATGGTGGCCAAGATCACCAATAGCCACCCACTAGCCCCGTCTTTGCCTTGGCACCAACACTTATGGTTCACTTGCAAATGGCCTTTTAGATTAAGAAAACACTTGTTTTTTAATCTCAGGTTTTGGTGTAACCATGTGTGTCTGACCACAGAAGATCTTAAAGCCTGGTTTATACTTCTTGTCGCACGTCTTTTACCCCCCGTTGAGTGCCCAGCGATGACGTAATTGCGTGTGTGTCACCGACTGCATTTGAGTGTTTATACTTTGAAAAGACTGGGGGATACATTATACAGTAGTGATCCCTCCCTCTTCTAGTGCATTAACAGAATAACCGAGTTTTCGACAGCTCGAGTGCTTTGACTTCTTTCGAGGCTTTTTTGTCCACCTCGACTACCCGTAGTGACGTCATCACGTGACAAAAACAGAGCGTGGGGTAGCTTTTAGCTTTTAGTAGACGCTACAAAATGGATTCCTTTGTGCGCACGGATCTATGAAGCTGGTCCAGTCTTGTCAAAAAGGTAAAACAGTTTATAATTTTATAAATTGCGCCACTCATTGAAACATCCTGTTGACGTTCTTTTTCTATGAACACCGTAGTAGATTGTTGTGACAGCAGAGGGCAGTGTTGCAATGCAGGTCCCATATATAACACGGTCAAAACGGCTTCATCTCGTTTCACAAAGAAAAAGAAACAAATATTCATCTCTCTAGAGCTATTAAAAATCTATAAACACAATCTCTAAAAGTAAACCTAAATTGCACAGCTGCAGGCGGTGGTACGGTGTGGCTGTGGCCCCATTTGTTTTTTAAGTTTCGGTTTTCATCGCCTTATACTTTCACTTTTAATATTATTAATATAACTAATAGTTTTGTTTTTCCTGTGACTTATGTGCAGTATGATAAATGATAGGAGCATAATAAATGCTCCCAATGCTTTGTTGGTCTTTTTTTTCTTTTTGTAAAGACGTTTTTAGGCATTTATATTTATTTATTTATTTTGCATCGTAAGACACTGTGACGTCATCGGCTACTCGAGCGTCGTTCGAGTTTTTTTATGTTAATGTCGAGGTTAAAAATGATGTACTCGTTCAACCCCTACCCTCTTCCCTCCCACTGCATACGTCACACGCACTTCCACCGGACCACCTCGGCGAGTTTCTCTTCAAAACTATCCATGTCAAAGGAAAAACAAAAACCGGCTTCTGGAAAGCCGTTTTAGCATTGCACAACCCTCCCCTGAATGAAATTCAGCTCGCGCTGAAAGGCGGAAATGCTCTGATGGGTGCGCGCTTCGTGTTATTATTTTTCATTCATTCATTCATTCAACCTTTATTTATACAGGCTAGCCTCGTTGAGTCACGGGGACTCATTTACAAGAGGGACCTGTCTCACTCACACCAAACAACCATCCACTCTCACACTCACACCTAGGGTCAATTTAGAGTCACCAATCAGCCTAACGTGCATGTTTTTGGTCTGTGGGAGGAAACCGGAGTACCCGGAGGAAACCCACGCATGCACGGGGAGAACATGCAAACTCCACCCAGAAAGGCCCCCGGACCGGGATTTGAACCGGCAACCTTCTCGCTGAGAGGCAGCAGCTCTACCAGTTGTGCCACCGTGCTGCGATTTACCTTCTGAAATAAGCTGATTTGTAATCAGTTGTTAACAAAAATTTAACTCAGAAACACTAATATATTTACAGTATTCAGCTAACACATATTTTTTTGGCGTTTCTGTAGTTATATTTTAATGAAATTCAGCTTGCGCTGAAAGGCGCAAACAAAGAACGCCCACAAACTTTAAACCAATCATACGCTCCGAGCCGCATCGTCCGCGCCTCGGAGTTCTGACTGGGGGCCATGTACAAGACAAGCTGTCACCGGGGGATCGCAGCGCGAGTGCAGACGGAAGTTGCACAACTTTTTTCACTCAACGGGGGGTAAAAGACGTATAAACCAGCCTTTAGAAACCATGACGTGACTGCCTTCTTTCTTTCTTTATGTCCTCTATTGCACTGTATGCTGGAAACAACAAACACTATGAAGCCACTTTAGCTGGTGTTTGTCTTAATGCTGGCTGGTTTTGTTTTCATCCAGTTTTGTATGAACCTTGAATGACTGAGAGGAAACAGGCATTTTCAAAGAAAGAATAAACACTTTGAGTCATGGCCAAAATATTTTACCCATTATGTGATGATAATGTTGAGGTCATCAGAAAACCTTTTTGGCACATTTGTGTTTTTCTCACTTGCAAGCCTGACAATTACATGAAAATACAATTTTCAACAACTGACTAAAACACACACACATACACACACATCCAGAGATTTAAATTCAGAGCCAAATGTATAAACTCTCCAGTGGTTTTCATTATAATCTTCTATCTTCTTCAGAGGCTGAGAAATAAAAATTTAAGTAAACATGCATAGTTCTTTCTGCATCCGTTCTGTTCTTTTAAAAATCCACAGGTGCTAAAAGACTGAGTCTAAACGATGCCATTGTTTAGGAATTTCCACTTTCAGGTCAATGCCTACGTGTAAATTTCTGACTGGAAAAAAAAAGTGGATATCTTATTTGTCTTGAGGCGCTCCATTTCTACTGAAAACAAATTATTTTACAGAATGTAAGCATTAAAATCAACCGTTCAGTGTGACGAGGGCCTTTTATGTTGAGATTCTACACACTCTGCGTTTCATTGGGTTGGGCGTACTCCCTTTAAGAACGCAATTAAAACGAGCTTGGAGATAAACAGTGAGCGTTCGAGTCCTGCTGAAGAAAAAAACCTGGAAACTGTTTAGTATTAGAGTCATGTGAGGAATAAAGCTCAGACATCACTGCAAGCTCAACTCATCGCCACACCTCACTCTGGTATCAGACTGAATATTTGGCAGTGACAGTGAGTAGCAAACAAAAGAGAAGACATCTATCAAGGAAACTTTTTTTTTTATGCCGATAAAACAGCTTAGATCATGTTGCCTTAAAAAGTGTTTCGTTCTGCTTTTGAGCACTATTTGTGGCAAAATATAAAGCAATGTATTTCTGGACAAAATATTCTGGTTCACCCTGAGTCCTGACAATAATCACTGTATCACACATTTACTTTTAGGACCATTTGCATTCTATCTATGGGTTAATATTGCAGCAACTTTAGAATGTGAAATATTGAAGAAAAAAAGGAAAATATCAGAGGCTCTTCACAGCACAGTTACCATGTAAAATTTTACTGATCAAAACTGTCCCACTAGAAAAATAAAAACACTGAGAAACATCTGAAAAAGAGATAACTCATTTAATTGATGATAAGTTTGGGTCAGATAAAATCTGCTCAAATCTTTCATCTGGAATATTGTACAGTCAGCAAAACTGACCAGTGCGATATCCCTACATTTGGTAAATGTTTTGTTATAATATTAAATAAAACCAATCAGATATTTGTCTTTTTATTGTCACAGTTTTTAATGATGTTGACATTTTAGACACTTAGGATTACTGTGCTGCACTTTACTTAGACCTGTCCAAAGCCTTTGATATGGTAGATCGTGACATCTTATGTCACAAGTTATCAGATATTGGCTTCTCAGATCACACTGTTGGTTCTCAAACTCTCTCTCAGGTCGGAGGTAATGTGTTTGACATAACGGTACTTCATCTAGCTACCTAACGGTCACCAGTGGTGTGCCACTAGGCTCAGTTTTAGGTCCCAATCTTTTTTACAATTTATATAAATCATTTAAGTCAAAACATTCCTGATGCAACCTTGCATCTCTATGCCGATGACACTGTTGTTTATTGCCGAGCTAACACAGTTGCCAAGGTTTTCCAGCTTCTACAGTCTGCATTTGACATCATTCAGTCAGACTTATTCCATCTCAAGCTGGTGCTAAATGCTGACAAAACCAAAGGGCTGTTGTTTTCCAAAAGAAAGTCGATGCAAGCAACTCTTCCTTCCATCACTTCCATGCATGGTGTTCCTATTGAGTTTGTAGATTCTTACAAATACTTGGACATTTTGGTCGATGGGCATCTCTCTTTTAAACTACATATTGAAAACCTGAAAAAGAAACTGAAATTAAAACCGGGTTTCTTTTTCCAGAAATAGATCTTGCGTTCCTCTGAATGCCAGAAAATGTCTTGTAACTTCTACCTTCTTACCAGCCATTGACTATGGTGAAATTATTTGCATGAATTCCCTTGCCAGCTCCTTGCAGATGTTGGATGCTGTCTACTACACTAACATTCATAACTGGTTGGAACTACCGTACCCATCACTGCACACTGTACTCATTGGTCAGTTGGTCATCATTATCTACATGTAGGCGCTCACACTGGTTCATTTTCAGTTATAAATCCCTCCTTGGTCTGCTACCTTCTTATAACTCCTCCCACATGTGACACCATCAGTGCAGTTGCAACATTATGCTCTCAGGACATCATTACCTGCATTGTTCTCTCAGTACAGACTGAACTTGGCAAAAAGGCATTTTCCTACTCTGCTCTCACAACCTGGAACATCTTGCAATAGGGAATGATGTTGTCCATCTTGATTTCTTTAAGGGGTTTCAAACATTTGATAATGTCAATGGAAAAATTAAGGCAGATATGCATTTCATATTGTTTTACGGCACCCTGATTCATTGTTTTCTACGTTGCACTTTTACTGTAGGTTATTGTTTTCATGGTTTACTGTTATTGTTGTCTGTACTTTCTGTTCTGTGGAACAGATCCCTCTTGCAAATGAGTAATCGTGGCTCAATGAGACTAGCCTGTATAAATAAAGGTTGAATGAAAAAAAAAAGCTTCGTAGGTTACCTTTGAAATCAGGTTCAAGTCCAGAATTAGCAAGGACTGACCTAAACTTATAGCCACAAAAATATATTTTCCACAAATACCAAAAGCCTATTACTAACTAAAGATTAATTGTTTATTACTACCATTAAACTAGCCTGGCCCTCGCCTTCCTGCACAGCTCCGCTCAATTCTCATTTCCCTTCACTGCACAGTCTGGGATTCCTCCCATAGACAACGATTTCTCCGGCCGATTTTTGACCGGACCAATCAGAGAGCAGAAGGCGGAGTTTTGAACGACGTCGACTGACGTCGTCATTCAAAATGGCTGCCGCCACGAAGGAATTTTCATCAAAACAAGGTAAAAAACTATTATTTCTCTGCTGATAAAAAATATATTTTTTAGCTGACGTTATATCAGAAGTGTTCCTGAGCAATCAGAGAGCAGAAGGCGGAGTTTTGAACGATGTCGACTGACGTCGTCATTCAAAATGGCTGCCGCCACGAAGGAATTTTCATCAAAACAAGGTAAAAAACTATTATTTCTCTGCTGATAAAAAATATATTTTTTAGCTGACGTGATATCAGAAGTGTTCCTGAGCTTAACAGTTCCTAAATCAATTCACGAAATGGTCAAATCTGCTGGATTTAAATAGTTTCGGTTTGACATTTTCCAAACAGCCTCGGGTGCGCTACGAAAATAAATGATAAAAAATCGAATTTTATCTCAAATGTTTTATCTAGGCCAACAGTCAGTAAATTAGAGCCATATAATTACACACTGGTGGCAGAAAAAATATCCACCGAGTGGTTTCTGAGCTATTTATCTGAATAGCCTGGACCTCGCCAGGCTAAACTAACAAAACTCCACCTTCTGTTCTCTGATTGGTCCATTCAAAAATCTCCAGGAGAAATCGTTTTCAATGGGAAGAATGCCAGACCCTAGTCCAAAGCGAAGTGAAGGACAAGGGTCTGGTTACAACCAGGCTACCATTAAACACTATTTTTGTGTTTTACAGCAGTCATAAAATTAATTTTGCATGTTTGTAAATAGCTAAAAATCCATTAAAAATATGTTGCGCTGTGCTGATTTGTTGTGGAACATTTGAGAATGTACAGAAATAAAAGATGAGTCCAATGAAGAGCCTTTAACCCAGTGTCCAGAGGACTTTCATATGTAGAATCTCAAATATTAGAAAACTACAACTCCTGATCCTCATCAAAGTATGTTTTTCTAATGTCTACCACTGGTTTCCATCAAAAACCAGATTAACCATAATGTCAGTTATATATGTCTATGTCTGTGGCTATGTTTAAGGGTGTGTTTGTTTGTTTGTTTGTTTGTTTGTTTGCGTGCATGTCAGTGGGTGGGGGACCACATACAATGGTGGATTTGTTCTGCCTCAGAATAAATAGTTTTAAATTTTGTGCTCTTCTGTGCAACATCAGAGTTTTAATCCAACAAACTCAAAGACATATGTGATATTGTTGATCTGATTTACAAAATAAACTCTAAAGAACAACTACCGGTACTTGCATTACTGTTGCACACAAAAATGCAATGTGCCAAAAAGTATTCTTAACTAGAAGCAAGAAGCAAAGGGGGAAATTTTCCTGCAGCACATAATGAGGGGCCCTTGAGCAAGGCACCAAACTACCAAACTGTCATTGAGGAATCAGGGCTCAGCTCTAGGGAGTGATGTGAGATTAACTGTGTGGACGCCAGGCAGGACTGGACAGGAGGGGATTAAAGAAAAAAATCTGTCATAATTACCTGAACAAAGTTCAAAGCACAAAGTTTCCCTAAAGAGTGTCCACTCACAAAAGTAAGGCCACAAAAAAAGATTCAAGTGTGCATACATGCTTTTTTTTTGACAAGATGGTTGTAGTGGATCTTACAGGGCAGCTGTGGATCAGAGAGAGAGTTAGGGTGTTTGATTCCTGGCAGTATACAGTCATATATCAAAATGTCCCAGGGCAAGACACTGAACTCTCATTGCCTCCAATGGTTTCCCCATCCATGTCTAAATGTGATCTAAGACTGATTACTCTAGAGAGTGATTTATTCAGATTAGTTTTGGAGAGATAGCAGAGTGCTGTGTGATGGTGTGTGGACGAGTAAATGAGGGCACAGATTGTGTTGTAAGGCACTTT
>JBBPBX010105655.1:0-11554 GCA_038048925.1 Garcialebias charrua | reverse complement strand
ACCTCACTCACCCAGCACACTCACTCTTTGCACCACTCCCTTCGGGACGGAGGTTGAGGAGCATCAAATGTAGAACCACTAGACTGAGAAACAGCTTCTACCCTGAGGCTGTCAGACTCATGAATAAATAAATAATAAGAATAAACACTGCAAAATGTCACATCATACTGATACTGTACTGATCTGTTTCTTGTTGCTGCGTTCATCTGTGACCATCTGTTTCTTGTTGCTGCGTTCATCTGTGACCATCTGCTCATGTTCGTGCTGCTGTTTATAATGATGTTTTTCTACTACATTAGGGCTTAGTGTATTACTAGCTGATGTCTCTCTTAGTTAATCCTAGATGTTATTATTGTTCTCTTGCATTTGTTGTTGGATGTAACTGGGACCCTGTGTACATAATCTCGTTTTCAACACATGTACTACATGCGGTGCAAATGACAATAAATTCTCTCTGACTCTGACTCTGACTCTGATAAAAGTATAAAAAGTATATCTATAAAATAAAATGAAGGTTCTGGCATTGACATTTGTAATAGAGTGACAAAGCAGCATATGAAGTTTATGTACAAAGTATATGTATGAGGTGGTTGATATTGGTATAGAGGTAAAGTGGCATATGCAATAAAGCTAATAAAAAGAATATATATATCAGCAGTATTGTAGATATAAAAAGTAGTGTGAAGTGTGAAGAAGTGTGAGGGTTGAGGTTAATTTATTGGACCGGTCATTGCACTGAGTACCTTTCAGGAATGGTCTAATTAGAACTCCTTCGGTTTCCGTCAGAGGTGGGCCTCGCTCATCCCCTCTGACCGTTGACGGCACTAAAATAAGAGAAGTGGGGTTCTGCTTCTCGCTTTCTGTCTGAGAAACTCGGCAGTGCGGCCGGTCTGTGTTTCCAAGTGAAGCAAGTTGAGGAAGTGTCTGAAGAAGTGGACGTTATGACGAAACACGTCGGTCACGCCGCCCCGTGTTTTGCCGGCTTTTCTCCTAAAGCGTCGTTTCTAATCCAGAGCGACGCAAATCGAGAGGCGGGGAATACCGGTAGTCGAGACTGCGACCAGCAAAGGACCCCAACAGGTCAGGAGGTAAAACACAAGATCTCCCGTTTGGCGTCTGACTTTTTGGAAAGCAGATGAGGTATTTCCCAAACTCTGAGCTTTTTTAACACGACCCCGTCAGATCCGCTTTCAGTTCGCTTCTGTTGATGGAGCAGAAGTGGGAAAATATGGGTTTTTGAAACGGTTTGAGGCCAGCTGAGGAGCAGAAGTGTAGTCAACTATGTGTGGAATTCCACCAAGTCCTGTGAGACGGCCTGTTGTGGACCCAAGTAAAGACGTTTCTGTGGTGATGTCCGCCATATGGTAGAAGCTTCTCCACTCCTGGATATCTTATCGGCCAGGTCTCATGAAAAAGATACTTTTATCTCAAGGAGTTCTACCTGGTTAATGAACTAAAAATCACATGGTTGACAGAAGTCATTCTTTGTGATGGAACATTTGTTGTGTTTGTATTTGTACATGCAGCTTTAATCTTGTTCCTTGTCCAAATTTTTGCGTGTTAGCATAACGTTTAGTTCTCCCTCCGTGAGGATTGTGCTGTTAGAGACGAAGGGGGTGTTTATATTTTGGTTGTTGAGCCGAGTGCGAGTGAAGGGACTTTTCCCTCAGACTTTAGTCTCTTTGTTATCTCTGGCTCCTCTCCACTGATGATGATGCCATGGTGGAAATCAGCGTATGTGACTCACCCCAAAAGCTACAGAGGCTCTCACACCTTGGAAAGAATTTGCTTCCTTCTGTTCCTCTCCTCACTTTGTGAGAGTTTTTTTTTGTTTTTTGTAACTACCCTCAACTACAAGGGCCAGACAAATCAGAGCTCTACCAGCAGACGAATGAGATCTGCCAGCAGCAGTGGTATCTGATGAATCTCTAAACAGGCCTGGGATGTTTTCTGAACGTACAAAGTTGCGCTGGCGTAAGGAAGTGGCTTCGCCTGCGTCACAGCTGCTCTGATGGACGGCAGATGTTTGAAACAATATTTTATCCAAACAAATGTGCGTATCGCAGAGCTGGCTATCTGTGCCCGATAAAACCCTCCCTCAGACAAACAAATCCTTGTTGTTTGTTGGTTTTTGGCACGCACCGCCTGCTGATGAAGTATGTGAGTCCAGGGAGACTCAGAAGCCGTTTACGCATTGGCCAGCCCTCAATGGCCCGGGGCTCCCCTGGGTGGCTCTGGGCCACCCGCGTTCATTACGCATTTGCCGCAAAGCCGCCTTGAAGTGGGTGGGCAGTTCTCTGGAAGTGGGTGGGGTGCTCTCTTCACGTGGGTGGAGTGTTCGTGTTTTAAGAGAGGAGACTCGGCAAAAAAAAAATTGTTAGCTGGATATATATATATTAGTGTTTCTGCGTTTAATTTTTGTTAATAACTGATCACAAATCAGCTTATGTTACAACGTAAATAACACGAAGCGCACACCCATTTCCGCCTTTCAGCGCGACCTGAATGTCATTAAACAGCATTAAACAATAACTAATATTGTCTAACTGTTGCGCGCAGCCAGGGTTTTAAAATATAACGAATAATCTCTAACTTTTACGTGCAGCTAAAATGTCAGGAGGAGTGATTGCTATATGAGCAAGTTGGACACCTGAAAATTCAGTCCGTCCGAATAGCACAACGAGTTAATGCGTTGTCGTTTTGACCGGGAGAAGTGGGTTCGCTTCCCGCCTGGGACAAAGTTATTTTACTTTTTTTTTCTCTTTATTCACATTTTCTTTTAAATAAAAAGGAGTTTGTTAACCAAACAAACTCCTTTTTATTTAAAAGAAAATGTGAATAATTATTCGTTATATTTTAAAACCCTGGCTGCGCGCAACAGTTAGACAATATTAGTTATTGTTTAATGCTGTTTAATGACATTCAGGTCGCGCTGAAAGGCGGAAATGGGTGTGCGCTTCGTGTTATTTACGTTGTAACATAAGCTGATTTGTGATCAGTTATTAACAAAAATCAAACGCAGAAACACTAATTCAGCTAACAATTGTTTTAGGGGTTTCTCGTTTCTGTAGTTAAATTTGAATGAAATTCAACCCTCGCGCTGAGGTTGTTTGAATGAGTCCCGCCCCTGCTGCAAACAACGAATCAAATGTGAGCAGTACATGACGTGAAACTAGCCCTGTCGGGCTCGGCTCGATGGAACCACGGTGAAGATGGTTCCAGAACAAGGGTGGATCCCGGGCGGAAAAGGTAAATGCGAAGACGCCGAACCCGGGTTAGAAGCTGGGAGAGCCGGGGAGGGCCGGCCAATGCGTAAACGGCTAGTGTGAGGTCAGCCTGGTTGTTAATCACAAAGATCATGGCTGTCCTCTGTCTATCTCTAAAGGCTGGTGGTAAAGACCCAATCTGTTCATCTGGCAACTGTTGCTATGGACGCAGATTCTCAATCTTTGGCAGGGTTGTGACGTTAAGTCCATTGGAAGCACCTGGACCTGGAGCGTGGTGTGGGCGAAGGGTCACTTCTGATGTTGAGGTGGTTAATTCAATGAATGCAAAAGGCAATGATGTTTTTGCCTGTGGCTGTATGTTGGCAAAATATCTCGTGAATCACTGAATGGCGAATCACAGGAAGAACTCCTCAAATAAACTTCTACAACTTGTACACTTCTGGAGTCAACCCGATTCAAGATGGCTGCTACACCTGTGGTGTATTCTACACGATATGCGGGCATACGGCGTATACCCACTAGATAAGATAGAATTTCAGTGTACCCACTTAAAGGTGCCCAATGACATATCATTAGACATGTCATTGATACGTTAAATGGCAGTTAAACACTTCCGTAACAATCTTTCTGTATGCAGCGCTTATTTATTACATTCACTTATCCAGCGAATTATTCTATAATTCTGTACTTGATACGGTTTTATACATTCTAACATGTTTTTTATTCAAAGCCAACTGTTGTACAAAGTTTGTACATTTATTCAGATATAAGCATCAGAGAAATTTGGAAATGTTCATTATGTTTAAAAATATATACAAATGGATGATTACATTCTACTGACATGGTTACTAAGCACACTACTGTACAGTATATCCACTACAAAAATGGAGACCACACCAATGTGCTACACCATTGCCATCTTAGCAAAGACAAAAATGGCTATGAGTTAAGCTAGTGCTGGACGATAATTCAATAACGATAAATATCGCGATATACTTTTATTCAATAACGATGATATGAAGTTTAAGCATATTTTCGATATTTCGATAGGATTTTACAACGTTTCACTGACGTTTTTCTGTTTCTGTTCGGGTTGAAGCGGCTGCTTCAACAACCCGCCCGGACAGAAAAAGCTGTGACACAAAACGTGCGTGGTGACGTCGTTGTTACGCAGCGCTCAGTCCAGCAGCAGGCGTTAGCGGTAGCAGGCTAAAAGCTAAGCTAGTCTCCAAAGCGCGTTAAGTTTTCGCTTCAAAACGAGTCAAACGAGTGCTCATGACCGTCAGAATGTGACTGAACAAAGTTTCACAAGCGAAGAGAAAGCAGACGACATCACTGATGAGAGGAAAGACTAATTCGTAGGTGTGGACGTAGTTCGGTTTTGTTAAACTGCAGGTCTCATCTGCAGCGAGTCTTACTCGGTTTCTTTATTTTGCAAAACGTGACAAAGTCGTTCTAACTAGCGGTGGGAACATCTAACTTGTTTAATCTGAAGAGTTTCCACTCGATAGAATATGATGAGAGTCAGAAGATGAAGAACAATAAAGTTTGAGCCAACGTTTCCCTGAAACTACGACGTAAACAAACAGCCCCAGCAGCGCTGCATGTTTTTTAAATTCAAAATAAAACAAATTCATCAGAAGAAAAAAAAACACTGAATGAAAATGTGCAGAAAGACGAAAATAGTGTTTTAATATCTGCCCCTTGTTTAAAAAATACAAAATAACTACAAACAACAACCTTCACTTCACCTGCACCACACCTTCCCAACAACTTTGATTTAATCATATTTTAAAACATAGTTTTAGAAATGTTTATGGTGATATCAAGTCAACACAATCCTGTTTCCTGATTTACAACTCAGCTCCTTCAAACTAGTCCTAAATGGAGGTTTTACAAACATTTACATTCCCTTCAGGGTTTAATAACTTTAAACAAATTTTAATTGAATATTTGGGGGGTAATTTTTTTTCAGTTTTATACATGACTTGTAAAATACTATGTTCAACCAAATCATAAAATTTTAATAATTTAAACTGATGAAATATTTGTTGGGTGACCATAGCACTTCCTACTAATAATTCTTATAGCTCTTTAAAAACAAAACAAAAAAAACAGGGTTTGTAATAGTTTTACATGCTTTTCCCCAAACTTCAATACAACAGATTAAATATGGAACAATCATTACATTATTCAATATATTCAAAACTTTGTCATTCAAAAACTATTTTACTTTATACAGTAATGCAATTGATTTTGTTATTTTTATTCTTAAGTAATTTCCATGAGATTTCTATGTCAGCTTCTTACCCAAAAGTTTTATTTAATTAACTATGAATTTCAATGCTGTAAATTTTAAAGATGTTTAAAGTTAAAACTATTAATATTGACACAGTTGAGAATTTTATGGCAAGAAAGTTCATGCTCAATAATCCACGTACCAAATCCAATAATTTTCAGTCGGGTCATCTGGACAGTTTCTTTTTATAGAAATTGGATGGAGGATGGAGGGTGAAACGTTTCTATAAAAAAGAAACTGTCCAGATGACCCGACTGAGAATTATTGGGTTGAGAAGTTTATGTTTATTTGATGGTGATTTCCATCTTTTTGGAGGCTAAATACAAATACAAGGAGAACATTAATTTATTTGTATAGTTTATAGTTTTTTTTAGGCTTTTATATTGTTTATATCGATATCGAATTATATCGTTATCGACCGAAATTAAGAACTTTATCGTGATAAAAATTTTGGCCATATCGTCCAGCCCTAAGTTAAGCCCATTTGACAGATTTTGAGCTAGAATCTGGTGTGGTAGTAGTTGAGCATAGCCCCTAACCCAACTTTGTTAGAAGGTTTTAAGTTTAAAACCTTTGTAGGGAAAGGCGACAGGTGATGCATGTTAATTCAAGGAAACCTAAAGGTCTTGAGATTTGTTTCTGAAAACGAGCAGCTGAAGAAGCAGAAAGAAAATTTTGGGGGCTTTTGCTCATGTGGGGACTGACGATGGCAAGCTACTGTCAGTCGTCAATGAGACGCCCACGACTTCTGAGAAAATACCAGATTTATCAGGAATTATAGGTTTTACTTTCTCCAGTCTGCAGCCAGGTGCTGACGCATTCTGTTTCACCTCAAAAACACTGTTGTTGAGTCTAACGAGAACCAAAGGGATCTTTCCATTTCAAGAAAAGTGTTTCTCTGAAAATGAAGCACAAGCAACTGGACGGAAGAGTCATCACACAGACACACTCATTCTGCCATTGTGCTCTTTATTTTTCACTCACTTTTACCAGAAGCCAAAAACGAGGGCAAGTCGGGAAGCAGGGTCTGAGTCGGTGGCTCTTTAAATCGTCGAATCGCTGAGGAGGTTTAAATGAGTCATGAGTTTGGGCGCACGTGCTGAACACACAAAAAGGGCGTGAGTCGCGGGCTGTGTGTGTGAAATAAGGTCGGCGTCGAGCTGCTTTTAGCAACATCATTAGTCACACCAGAACACTTTCTTACAGTCGCCAAAGAAAAGAAAACACAAAGAGTTGATCTTTTCAACAGGAAGTGTTGCTCGCCTGCCTGTTACCCCCCAGGGAGGGGCGTGGCTGTCAGTTTCCTCTCCCGTACGAGATCTGTTCCTGTTTTCTGTAGCTTCACAACTGATCTCCTTTGTGTGTCAGACTCAAAAAGACATGCAGCCTAACCCAGATGTCACAATGGTAGTGTAACCGCCAACCAGGGCAACACACAACCCCTTCCACTTGCACGTACGGTCACTTGTCCCCGATCAAAACTGAAAACGTAGCCTCGTCAGTGGAAGTGACTTTCGTACGTACGCCAATAGGTCGACAATCAGCATCCATTTCGTTGGCGGTTGTTGGTAATCTCAAGCATCTCGTTGTTTTGATGGTTATCGGTGGTTGAAATAAGAAACAACCACAGCAGGCGGAGCTTAAAACATGTCAACTGCAGATCTTCCATCACCTGCTCATTGTGGCCTTAACGCCGAGCAGATGTCAGGAATTACAGAGGAAGGCGATGGTAAGGGCACAGCACATTTTTATTTAAAGGCTTCACGTTTTTGTTGTCTCGTCAACTTTTCAATACGTTGACTTTTGGAAAAGCCTTTATGATATCAAATGAAAAGCTCTTTATCTTTATTAATTTCAGCCTTTGGGATCATTGACACAACCATAATTTTAAGTGTCATCAAGTGATAACCTACCGCTCCAAACATAAAACAACTTCCTGTTGAGTCGTTTAAAGAACTTGTTTTGTGCTTTATGTCATTTACTCATGCAGGGCTAATTAATGTAACTGCCTTAAACGGTTCGCACAACAAGGAACTGCTTAAAGACACAGAAAGCGGTCTGAACAAGTGCCGATCTCATCTGCTGCCGTATGTTACAGGAACAATGTTTATCGGGGCGGCTGAGTTAGAGTGGTCGTCCTGCAATTGGAGAGTTGGGGGTTTGATTCCACCAGCAGTCACATGCCGATGTGTCCCTGGGCAAGACCCCTCATTGCCTTCGATGTGTTGGTGTATGAACGGGAAGGCACTGACTTTGGTGTATATCACTTTGATAAGATGGAAAGGTGCTATGCAAGTACAGTCCATTTACCATTTATGGCTTTTCCTTAAAAACTTGGTGTTCATGCGGTTGGACTTGCAGTGAAACGGTTCACTCGCAGCATTTGCAGAAAAAGCCTCTAATGAAATGAACAGTTGCTGATTGACCGTATTTTCACTGATCCTTTGGAAAAACGCGCAGAGGTGTGGATGTATTCTGACTGCAAAGCTGAGCTTACCTCTGACCATAGTTTACACTTTATAATCCTTTCAAAATAAAGTACTATTGCAGGAACAGAAACTGGTACACTTTGTAATTTTTTACCCACAATAATAACAAATCACTGTTCATCTGTAGTATCAGGTGCACATGGCTGCCAGTCTGAACAAAGATGACTTGTTTGTTGTTTGTAGGTTATACAGGTGGTCCTCGACCTACGACGGAGATCCGTTCCTACGCTGCGTCGTAACCCGAATTTCGACATAAGTCGGAACATACGAAAATACTTTACCTTATATAATAATAATAATAATAATAATAATAATAATAATAATTAATTTAATTTATAACGCACTTTTCATTAACAAAAATCTCAAAGTGCTACAAAGTGCACCTAAAATCAAAGATCAAATAAAAACAAGTGATAAAATCAAGTAAAATCAATGAGAAAACAACAAAAATCTATAATTAAATTTATTAAAAATAATGATAATATCAACTAAGATCTAAGATAAAATCATGTGGAGGCAGAGTAGGCTCGCTTAAAAAGAAAAGTCTTTAAGCCTTGTTTAAAGTCAACCAGTGACTGTGGTGTATATGTACAGTACTGTATTTTACCAAGCACTTAGCCTATCCTAACACAGTACCCCACATAATTATCAAAACACACATACATTTGGGAGCCATAATGAAGGGAAAAAAAGAGTTAATAATCTACTGGTATGCTGGTGAAGCCATTCCTCCGTCCCTCCTCCGAATTATCCATTGCGTTTACGTCATAAAACTGCCGTAAAGCTCGGTCCATCCTCTGTATGTATTCGTTTACTACGTAAAACTGCGTTCACTGTACACATAGTAACAGTAAGTTGTACTATGAACAGTTTTGGTTTGTTTTTTGAATGTCCAGAGGACCAGACTTGGCTTTTTTAGAGAGTACAGGCAGCTGTAGCCTCCGCAGCAAAATAAAATTTTCAAAATATATACTGTATATAAATATACCGTATTTTTCGGAGTAGAGGTCGCACCGGAGTATAGGTCGCACCTACATTTAGCTCTGCTGCAAATGTCTGCCACAGGAGTGCACAGCAAGGATTTTAAGAAGATTTACTCTTAAAAACAATTATTCGTTTGATGAAAATTATAGCAAATGTGTGTCTGAGCTGAACTTTTCCTTTATAAATGAACGTCATTGTGAAATTAGCTGGATTAAAAATTTGTTTAGCCGAAAGTGATAAAAAGCCATACATGTATATAGGTCGCACCTGAGTATAGGTCGCAGGCCATGAAAAAAATGATAAAAAGGTGCGACCTATACTCCGAAAAATACGGTATATATTTTTTTAATGGGAGGTGCGTCGTAACCGCGAAACATCGTAACTCGAGGCCGTCGTAAGTCGAGGACTACCTGTACTGTATTTTTTTGTTTACAATAGTCGGGGAAGTCCCGCGTATGTGAGAGCTACTGTTTATTTTTAAGCATATTGTAAAAAAAATTTAAAATCAGTGCTGAAACAGCTACTTTTTAAAGAAGAGAGAATGGAAAGGTGAGCTCGGCTCGTTCTCACAGGTTTTCTTGTCCTCGTTTGACCCGAGCGTGCTGGTTCGTCCGGTATCTCAAAAAAATTCAGCAGGCGTGACGCTCGCATCGCCGGTTGGGAAAGGCACACGCCGACGTCCGTCCACGTGCAAACAAACAAACGCCCGTACAGGCAGAGTCTGGAGGAGGACGGATGCAGGGGCTGGCTCTTCCTCTGTGTGCGTGAGAGGAAAGAAGAAGAAAAAAAAAGCTTGTCGTTTCCTCCGGAACACAATCTCTATCTGCGAGCGATTACGTAACGACCGAACGGAGAACGAAGCGAGGGAGGACGGAACGAGACAAGAGAAGAGTCCAAGCACGGCTCCCTCGCTCCACTTCCTGTTGATTGCTTCTTCTCCCCAGCTCATGTGCACGCTTCTTACTCAGCATCCTCGCGGTCTCTTTAAAGGAAACCTGTCTGTGGCCGTGCGGCGTTCCTCCTGGTCGAGCCGGCGTCCGCTGTCCACGACAGTTTGTGTCGGCGAGGCCACATAAAAGCCGACGTGATAGATACTGCACAGATATTATTTTCAGTGTGTGTGTGTGTTGGTGTCACTGCCATCCTCCATGTGTGTGTGTTGGTCTGGCTGAAGTTCAGCTCGGCCTCTGGTTGGAGGCTGAAAACGGCACCGAGTCGTTTCTGTTTAACCGTTTGCTTCCTTCTGCTCGTTAACGATGACTGGACGAGCCTCACGGCGCAAACCTGCGATTTTACGTGTCGTTTGTTTTGGCATTTACTGTCTGTTAGCAAAATATCTCGTGGACTACTGGACGTGTTTGAATGACTCTCTCAGGGGGTGATCACGACCTTGGTAAACATAGAAGCAGCTGTAGCTCGGTCAGTTTTACAGACACCGAGCTAAAATTTGGTGCGGTGGTAGCTGAGAGTGATCTGCAGTACCGTATTTTCCGGTGTATAGGTCGCACCTTTTTATGTTGTTTTTTTTCAAGGCCTGCGACCTATACTCAGGTGTGACCTATATATGGCTTGTTATCACTTTCGGTGAAACAAATTTTTAAATCCAGCTCATTTCACAATTACGTTCATTTATTAAGGAAAAGTTCAGCTCAGACATATATTTGCTATAATTTTTATCAAACAAATATTGTTTTTAAGTGTTAATCTTCTTAAAAGCCTTGCTGTGCGCTCCTGTGGTAGACATTTGCAGCAGAGCTAAACGTAGGTGCGACCTATCTAGGGATTTTTCCAATCTATTGCTGTCTATCTTCAGGTTTTGTGCCATCTGCTTTCAAACATGCCGTGGTCAGGCCTCTTCTCAAAAAACCAGGCCTAGATCCTACAGCTCTCTCTAATTTCAGACCAGTTTCACATCTGTCATTTCTATCAAAGGTCCTGGAAAAGATTGTTTTTACTCAACTTCAATCGTTTCTAGAACTCAACAACCTGTTTGAAAAATTTCAGTCAGGTTTTCGAGCTCGTCACAGCACTGAATCTGCACTGCTCAAAGTACAGAATGACATTCTTCTGTCTCTGGATGCAAAAAACCCTGCATTGCTGGTGATGTTAGACCTCTCAGCAGCTTTTGACACCGTCGACCATCAGGTACTAATCAACCGCTTGTCCCAGCAGGTTGGCCTCCAGGGAGCTGTGCTTGAGTGGTTCAAATCTTACCTGTCTGGGAGAACTTTTTCTGTCATGATAGGCGATCTGTCCTCCTCTTCATCAACCCCTCTGACCTCTGGCGTACCACAGGGATCTATTCTAGGGCCAGTCCTCTTCTCTCTTTACATGCTGCCATTAGGATCAATCATTGCACGTCATAACCTGTCTTTTCACATGTATGCAGACGATTTACAAATCTATCTGCCAGTCACTCCCAACCCCTCACTCAGTTCAAACACTCTTGTCAACTGCTTAAATGACATTAAGCACTGGCTCTCTCAAAACTTCCTCCACCTAAACACAGATAAAACTGAATGCATTTTATTTGGTGCACCTGATGACACCAGCAA
>JBBPBX010105653.1:0-11554 GCA_038048925.1 Garcialebias charrua | reverse complement strand
TGTATGTATGTATGTATGTATGTATGTATGTATGTATGTATGTATGTATGTATGTATGTATGTATGTATGTATGTATGTATGTATGTATGTATGTATGTATGTATGTATGTATGTATGTATGTATGTATGTATGTATGTATGTATGTATGTATGTATGTATGTATGTATGTATGTATGTATGTATGTATGTATGTATGTATGTATGTATGTATGTATGTATGTATGTATGTATGTATGTATGTATGTATGTATGTATGTATGTATGTATGTATGTATGTATGTATGTATGTATGTATGTATGTATGTATGTATGTATGTATGTATGTATGTATGTATGTATGTATGTATGTATGTATGTATGTATGTATGTATGTATGTATGTATGTATGTATGTATGTATGTATGTATGTATGTATGTATGTATGTATGTATGTATGTATGTATGTATGTATGTATGTATGTATGTATGTATGTATGTATGTATGTATGTATGTATGTATGTATGTATGTATGTATGTATGTATGTATGTATGTATGTATGTATGTATGTATGTATGTATGTATGTATGTATGGATTGATTGATTGATTGATTGATTGCTGGATGGATTCTGTGTTTTATACCCCAGGTCTAATACCGGTACTGTATAGGTTTAAGTACACTGGCGTTACCAGTACATTGCTGTCTTACTATTAGCTGTTAATGACCAGCAGGAAAGATGTGCATTCATTAAAAAATGCAGAGAACTTTTAAGTTCAACGTGTGAAAAAACACCTACAGCAGCAAAAAAAAAAGACCCCCCACCCCCCGAGTTTTCTAGCCAAATGGAACGACTGCTTTGTATCTCCAATTCCTTTTTGTTATGGTTGTTGGCCATGTGTGTGCACACTCTGGTCAATGTGTGTTTGCGTGTGTTCTCAGCTCTGCTGACATTTCCTCAAACGTGGCTGACATTTCAGGGGATTTGAAGATTTGATCCCGTCTGTGTTTGAAGAGCTGTGAGCTGCCCTCCTCGCAGCACTGAGGGAAATGCTGAAGTGGAGCCGGCAGTGCGCCCCTGCCTTCAGGCCCCTTTGGACCGCTGCATTTGGAGCGGCCCATCCTCGTTCACCCGAAGTATGATCAGGAGAAGACCTGCACTGTGCATGGCCTGCCTTTTAGAGATGACAGGTTCACTGCGTGGTCTTTAAGTTTGTCTTGTTTTCCCCTGAGCTGTGGAGTGTTTCTGCTCTTCTCAACTGAGGCAGAAAAGCTATCACTAAAAGAAACGAGAGAAGAAAGTAGAGAATGGTGTGGGAGGGAGAAAATCGAGAATGTGTGAGAAGGAGAGATCTGTTTCTCCTGCTACAGGCTGGTTAGTGGAGCGAACTGACACAGACTGACATCTTTCTTCTACGAAGACCAACTAAAAAGAGCCTTGCTACTCTGTCCATTTCTCTCGCCAACCTTTCCACCTTTTTACTCTTTCAGCAGTCCTACCACCTCCCCCCTCCTTCTTCTGTCCACCCGGAGGCTCCCATGTCTTGCTTTTTCTGCCTGGATGAACTGTGCAGTAGTCCTGTCCTAACCTGGAGCTCAAATTACACCACACGCAAACACACACACACTCACATACTTTGTGTGCACACGCACGACAAATGGAGAACCCTATACAACAGCCATGAGGAGGCCCAGGGGCCAAATACAGGTCATGTTTGGGTCAATCAAAGGCAGAAGAAGCCCAGGAAGCCCCTTTAGAAGGATTGCTCCTGTTCCTGGTGCTGAACATTTTGACACAGCTACACTTGTAGAAATAGATTTGTAGTTACTGTTCGTTTATTAAGAAAGGGAATTTAGCTTGCAGCCTGTATAATGCAATGCAATGTACAGAGTAAACACAACAGTGTGATACCATGCTCACACTGCTCCCCTCTAAGTCAGTGGTCTCATTATTGAAACAAATGAATATACAAGTTTCACTTTTTGAATGGAATTACCGAAATAAATCAACTTTTTCACAATATTCTAATTTTATGCCCAGCACCTGTAATTCAAATTTACTTTTAATCACTTCATGTGGAAGTGGTCTCCAGCTACAAATACTTGGGTGTACACATGAATGATGACCTCAGCTGGACCAACAACACCACCAGCCTGATCAAGAAAGCTCATCAGAGACTCTACTTCCTCAGGCGGCTGAGACGAGCTGGTCTGAGAAGCTCAGTCCTCACCTCGTTCTACAGGTGTGCAGTGGAGAGCATCCTGTGCTCCAGCATCAACGTGTGGCATGGAGGCTGCACAGCTGCAGAAAGAAAAGCTCTGCAGAGAGTGGTGAAGGCTGCACAGAAGTCTGTTGGAGTCAGTCTCCCCACTATCACAGACATCTACACCTCCAGATGCAGGAAGAGAGCCACCTGCATCATGAAGGACCCCACTCACCCAGCACACACACTTTTTGCCCCACTCCCCTCAGGACAGAGGTTGAGGAGCATTAAGTGTAGAACCACTAGACTGAGGAACAGCTTCTACCCTGAGGCTGTTAGACTCATGAATATCTAACCAGAATAATCACTGCGAAATATCACATCATGTTGCTGCTGATCTGTTTCATGTTGCTGTGTTCATTCGTGCTCATCTGCTCATACAGACTCATGTTTGTGCTGCTGTTTGGAGTAATGTTTTCTATGATATCAGTGCTTGTATTTTTAGTTGATGTTTTTTCTTAGTTCATATCTTAGATGTTATTACTGTTTTTCTTTTACATTTTATTATTGACTGTAACTGGGACTCTGTGTACATAATCTCGTTTCATCACATGTACCATATGTGGTGCGAATGACAATAAAGATTCTCTGATTTATAAGTGTATTAAGTGCAGGATCATTTCTCATTTAATTAGTATAACCCACACCGGGGTCAGCTGTGCCTAGTCATCCTCCTCCCTGCTCCGCAGTGATTCACACATCAGATTGTACACAAAAGCGCAGGAACTGATGCATAGTGCAAAACTTTAATTATATTTGTGTTTTTTAATAAAATTGCCCATGACTTTGAACTTTTAGGGGCGAAGATTTTTTTTAAAGAGCAGAAGCAGAAATGCGAAGGAACAGCTCTGACGTGAATTTAAAAAAAGTTCAAGACAAAACGTGCTCCGATGTGATGTTTGGAAGCTTTGTTTAAAATTATAGTTGTATTTAGTTAATAGTTTTACAGTCACTCTTTGTCAGGCGGGTTGAAAAATATGCAGTGTAATCCTTCAAATGCGCAGACATTGCTGCACGCCTCCTCCTGTCTGTTGTGGACCACGCAGCTAAATTACTCCACCCGAACGGGCAACGTAGAATCACTCTGCGCATGCGTCTAACAGAAACTGAAACTTACCGCTTGTGCATGTTGACCTGCGCCAAGAGTGAGTCAGTGACAGACGTGGTGGAGATAATCTGGTGATTTTTCAAACATACTATTTTTTTTCTTTCCATGTGCGGCCCGGTACAAATTGACCCACGGCCCGGTACCGGTCCGCGGCCCGGTGGTTGGGGATCACTGCTCTAAGCAACATAAAATCATACAATACTTATAACCATTGCAGGTTTAAGGCAGGTTTGGAACCAATGATGGACACGACCTTGGAGCAAACCAGAATCAGCCACAACTCAACGTCCAAAGAAAAGTTTTAGCAAGCATTAAAATTGCTAATGGTTCTGAGACTGAAGTGCTGTTGCAGCGTTACAGCCTATACAAACAAACTAAACCAAACTCCCCAGCAGCACACGATGCTGGAGGATCAGTGGATCATCCAAAATGAACGCGGATGTAATTTGAGCCCTTGTTGTCTTTTTGCCCTTCGGTTCCAATGAAATAGTCCTAAAACATGTGCATCCTAATGGACTGCAAATCTCAAATGTACATGAAAAACTTAAGTATCACAACAATTGTTGTGATACTTTAGTTTTTCATGTACTTTAGCTTTAAAGCTTTTGCCTTTTCCAGGGTCTGTATGCAGGAACAGGATGTACGGGTACAAGTGACAATAAATGTGTGATATGTTTTTGAACTGTGCAGGGTTTTATTTCCTCCCTTCAAGCCAGGTCATTTCAAACAGACCGGGAGGCATTCAGCTTTAAAGCCTCCACAAAACCACTGCATCTGGTGTAGTGGTTAGAGCGTTTGACTTGGGACCCGAAGGACGCGGGTTCGCGTCCCGGCTACTACACATCTTGGGGTGTCTATGAGTGCACACCTATTTCTCCAGCTCCCCGAGCGCCTTCTATGGCTGCTCACTGCACCGCCTGGTAGGTGGTTGGGTTAAATGCAGAGACGAATTTCGTCTGTGTATGGGAAACATACGCAGATGACAAGATTAGACAATTATTATTATTATTATTATTATCTATCTACAGGCATATGTGTGGTCTCTTTTACTCCAGTCTGTTTTGTCCTCTCTGTTTATGTGCATGATTCAAGGTTATCAGTTTGCAATATTAAACTTGGAACCCAAATGTAGATAGAAAAAACAAATTGCAAACGTTGGATGGAAACAACCAACCTGGATGTGAATCAAAAGAAATGCCACTTTATTGCACTATATGTAGTGTGTCCTTGAGCGAACAATCCAAATATATGAATGTGCTTGGTTTTTGTTTGAGCACAGACACAATAGTCTGTAATAAAAAAATATCTGTTGCAAGTCAGAGCAAAGATAAACAGCTTTTCACAAACGCACACAGCTGGAAACAACTGCAGACTGTATCATCCTTCCAACTCTAATGGAGGCTCCAACAGGAAGCGGGTGAGTGCGATTGATTAACCTCTTCCTGCTTGGTCCAGCTGTCAAAGCAGACACAAGTTGACCATTTAACTGTCTGTTTCACAGCCCGGCATTTGGATGCACGCAAACAATCTTGTTTGCTACTATGAGGACAGGCGCGTGGCTTAAAAATGAAAACACTCCTTCACTGTGACATCATAAACAGTTTTTATTTTTCATGCTGCAAGAACAGCATTTTTAATAGAAGCAAAAGAAAACGGAGGTAAACAAATTACGTGGTTGGATAATTGTGTAAAAAGAAAAGTGAGCATAAAAACTGCTCATTAGACTGCTAATAAACTGAACATAGTAAAGATAAAGGGGTGGAACAGAAAAGTATGTGTGGGCACAGTTTTTACACACAACTGCACTGATTTGCAGTCACACGAAAACAGTTTATACAACAGTGATGATTACACATTGTACTGTGACTCCAACAAATATGTGGAGATAAATTGATATCTTTAATGGTATGAGCACGGACGTGTACTAAAGTCATGCGGCAAATCAAAATGGCTCTTATGTGAACCATAAAGTCAAAGGAAATTCATCTCAGCGTACTGTATATATTTTCATTACTTGCTGCACCAATTAAAGCACTTTTTCATTTCATGCCCCTGTGTTTAGAGGTGGGTACAAGAAAAACTTAGTTGGCAACGCAGAAAAGCTCACGCTATCACTGAAAATATTGCTGTAGATGCTCCGTCGTCCAGAACATGGTTATCCTCAAAGAAAAAAAATAAAATAACGCAAAGCTTTGTTCTTGTTCTCAAAGATAATTCACTTCTTGCTTTTCTCAATTCAAGCTGAATCGCTGATAAACTTTCACCTGTACATCATGATTTCATTTCTTTTTTAGTTATTCTCTACTGTGACACCCACCTGCATCACATCGCTTCCAAAGTTTGAAGTTGGTAAGATTTAATTACACTTTGACACTAAATAAAATGACTCTACATTAAATCTGCAGTCTGTAGTTTTTGGAACACGCTGGAACTTAGAAAATTTTTGAACAGAGACACGTTTCTGGTCCCTCCCCCTCAGAGCCATATATGGCTCTGCTCCCCCTTGCTCTCGCTAAACTTCAGCTCAGCCTCCTTAGCTCCGCCTCCACTGCATGTCCTGTCGCAGCCGCTGCGATATTCTGTGTTTATATGTTAATAAAACGTTCTAAAAAATAAAATAAAAACATGGAGCGCTGGTCCAGCACACCAGAACACCAGGAAATCTGCAGAGCCTCGCGCAGCCACGTTGAACCCGAGTTTAATTCGCTCGTGACAAATTCATTCATTTCCTCATTTCAGTCATGGAGTCAGCGGAGGAGGAAGCGATCACTTGACTTTTGGCAAAAAAACAAAAGAAAAGTCCAGATCAGGGATGAAGAAGGGGAATTTAATACATTTGTGTCACATACAAAACAGTTTTGCATCGCTTTGCAATCCTTTGAACGAGAACGTGCGCGGCCGCTGGGGCTGGGACAGGCGGGGGCGTGGGTTAGGGGCGTGAGAAGTGAGAAGCTCTGTTTTTATTGGCTGGTTAACGGCGGGTCACTGTGGGTTTTTAGAAATGCTTTTAGAGAAGCAAGGGGACTATAGTTTTTTTCAGAGATTACTTGTCTAACATCAGTCTGTCAGGAGATAGTGACAGAGTGAAGAAATATGTTAAAAATATATATTTAGAAAACTTACATACTGCAGCTTTAACAGATGAATAAATAAACAAGTTCTGACCTGATAAGAACGTCCCTCAACAACTCAATTCGTTTTTAGACCATTTGTACTGTTACGGCAAACAATGTCGCAGAGATTTAAACAGGGGAAAAACATTGTTGAAAAGTCAAAAAAAGGACTTGTGACTTTTCAGTTTGCACAAATATTTCAAAAACAACAGCGCACGCATTAAAATCAAGACACCAGACACATACAACTTTTGAACGGCCATAAAATCTAAAGAAAAAGACTTGCAAGAAAGAACTGATAGCTCACATCTGACTCAGCAAGACAAAAATGTGCTAAGCAATACCTCACAACCAAATTGTGCCATAATTACTACAAGTTTATTTCCCAGCTCAGAAAAAGCATTGTTATGTTCTGATGTAGTTTCCTGCCAGCTACAGTTTACAACAGTTGTAGCCAGTTATGATGTACCGGTACTAAAGGATGCTAAATGAAACAAAATCACAACAGAGGTTCGGTAATTTTCACCTTTAAATCTAAATGTCAGAGTTTATAGCACCACTTCCTGGCAAACCTGAATGTCTGCTTTCAGCCGAAACACTTCTGCGCTCATATCTCTGTTGTCAGGCCTCAGGAAGATATAAACAGTAAGAGGCATAAACAACACAGTGCAGCAAAACAACCGTACTCTCCAGAGGAAGAGGAAAGAACAGACATAAGTGACTAACAGACAGAGAGAGAAAATGATACGTACGTAGATGCACGGGGAGAAAAGAACGTGCGTTTTCTGCTGGATGGATAAAGTGTGGCCAGGGGGCAGCTGAGTGAGCACACACACACACGACACACACATGACACAGTCAGTCATTAGCTCCAGGTTTCTGCAGACGCAACAAACTCTGCGTGTTAAAAGGAAACGACGCAGAGAGGGATGATGAAGCACGTGCACTGCTGGGTGTGTAGAAGCTTTGTGAATACAAGTGGAGTTTTAGACATTGATAAAAGCCTGTGTTGTTGCACTTCTCTGATGTGCACGATGTACAGTTCCTTCACAACTCTGCACAATCAATACTTTGTCTTCCTGCTTCTATAGGATTTGAAGGAAGTATAGATTCCCTTTTCTAGTCCTTCCACTCTTATTTCTCTACTTATCTTTTGGTCTATGTCTTCGGTTGGGCCACACACACATACACACACACACACACACTGCCTCCTGTCCACCAGCTGCCACTTTGCAGCCGTTCATCCGAGCTATGATTAGTGACTAAAGGAATCTAATCCAACTACTGTCGACTCCTCACCCCAGCCCTGGCCTTTCACCTCCCAGTGCCCTCTGGCGGCAGCAGCTGTTTTTAGACTTTGGGGATGCGCCCCCGTTAGGCCTAACACCTGCCTTTTTTACACACATCAGATCTCTGTGAAACGCAAACACATTGATGCAAACAGACACGCAAAAGATGCAAAAGATGGAAGCGGAGGCTGGATGCCCCATGTGCGCACATACACAATGGCCTTTACACATGCTAATGAAGAAAGGCGGCTCTTTTATGAGATTACACACTCATTACAGAGAGAGGGTCATGGGGGCACCTGTAGCTGAACAGCTCCACAGTCTATCTGGAGCTTGTGTGTGTTAAAAAAAAACTCTGACAGCATACAAAACGCTTTACAGAGCACAGAAAGTGGGGAATAAGCAGACCTAGAGAAGTGCTTCAGAGCCAATACTGGTACCATTCAGTGGGCACGGTGCATATGGTCTGTATGCAATAAGACACTCTTTGTACGAGTGTGTGTTCCTGCGTGTGTGCGTGTTTCTGTGTGTGTGGGCCCCGGGCTGGCTCTGACAGCTCCGTGGTAGCCATCTGCTGGCAGTCACACCAGGAGAAAGCAACCACGGCCAAACAACGGAGAGCAATGACAGGCCAGGATTTGTGAGCAGTTTTGCATGTATGTGCATGCACTCGCGTGCGTTTGTGTATCAGCGAAGTGTGCACGTTCTCTCTGCGAGGAACCAAATGAGCTCCTCTGTATGAGCATGTGCAGAGGGGCGTGGCTGTTGTTGATAGGCTGTCTCTGTTACCAGGCGATAGATGAACAAGCCCAAATGGCCATCTGAGGAGCATAGATAGCGTGGACAAGTGTGGGCACACAATTTATTCTCACTTCTGTGGATCACTTGCATCTGCCTGTTCTGGGTTCATGTGTCCTCACATGCCCCCTTTAACTTCACTGTACTTCATGCATAGAAAGTTGGTATGCGCACATCGCTCAGTTTGCTTTAGTTTGTGCACACAAACACACATTCTTGCACATCCTAACCTATCCTAGACTTCTTTTGTGCGTTTGTTCGTGCATCTGTAGTGCCTCTGACAGCCCCTCCCCATTCGCTCTCCCTCCATCTGCGGGTAGCGTGTCACCGTGGATGTAGACAGATGGTCTGTACTGGAAAGAAGCTGGCTTTCAGGACCTGACACACCAGTCTGAGAGCGAGCATCATCCAGCTGGGTAAAGGCCTTAACAGTGCTTTCTGCGAGGTGCATGCCAGAAACAGGGCTGCTGGTCTCTTCAATCAAAATTAGGGATGCGCAATATAAACGGTACACGGTAGAAACGATAGAAATTTAGCCTACGATAGAGATCTGTCTTCTACCGGCTAACCGCAGAAAATCACAGTTGTCAGATTTAATCTTTACTTTTTTTAAGTTTAAAACTGTGCATAAGTGGTGTTGAAGTGTACAATCAGAGTTGTCAGAGTTAATCGTTACTTTTTTGTGTTGAAAACTGTGTGTAATGTTAAAGTCTTTTCTTTGAGTGCTAAGTAGTGAAGCTATAAGCTAACTACGTCCGGCTTGCCGTAGTGTTGCAGTATTCTGACGCATGCGCAAAACGCTGTGTTCTGATGAAAGTTGTTTTTTGTCGAAAGTTAAAGTAAGCGTTGGTCAGCTTTAGAGAAACCTGCCCTCTGATCTGTGAACAGAACGCAGTGTTGTGTGATTTTACTGCGAGACCCTCTGGTCAAAGCCACAGAGGAAACTGGTTGCCTTGTCAGATCTCCTTAAAGCTGAAGGAGACGCCCACTAGAGGGTTGGAGGGTGAAGTGTTTTCAGTGTAAAATGCTGCTCTGTTACTGTTCATTTCTTAAGTGACAATATTGGAAACTGTTAAAGGCCGGCGCAGAGCTCCGCGGTTGTCCGAACGGAGCTCGACGCGCGCATTGTGTGCGCGCGCGTTCATTGGCACAGCTCTTTTCTCGTTCTCGGTCCTGATCCTTGTTGTAATATGAGCAGCTGCGCACGAAGGGGACTCAACTGAGCTCGCTGATTGGTCACTTGCTGACACGCCTACTGAAATGATTGACAGCTCATGAGACACGAGTGCTGGATTTGGTCCAGACGAACAGCTGTTTGCTCCGCTGCTGCGCGGCGGTCTTTTATCACTTTATATGTTATATAAACTTCTAAAAAATAAAAATAAAAACAGGGAGCGCTATTCCAGCAGCCCATAGCCAACCAGGAAATACTTAAAACCTCCCGCTGCCAGGTAGGACATGAATTCATTCATTTCATTCATGGAGTGAAGGGAGGATGAAGCGATTACTTGACTTTAGGCAAAAAAACAAAAGAAAAGTCCTGATCAGCGATAAAGAAGAGGAATTTAATTCATTTGTGTAACATACAAAACAGTCCGGCGCCGGGGAAGTTTATGGTCAGACACCGCGCAAGCGTGCGCGGTCATAAAATTGGAGCTTGGCGCGTTCGCGCGAGTGTTCAAAGGCTTGTACAAGCGGCGCACGCACGGCGCTCACACAGCGGGGCGCCGCGCTCGCTCGAGCGCGGAGCTCTGCGCCGGCCTTAAGAGTTAACAACATATTCTTTAGTTTAAAACTTATGGCAAAAACTACACAAGATATATTTTGCACTGTTTTGCACTACAAGAAAGAAGCCTAATGCTTGAGTTGTTAATTATTTAAAAACTCTCTGGACCTAGTAGTGAAATTTTCTTAATAGAGATTATTTTGTGGTATAGCAGTTTTCAAAATAAATTATGGCAAAAGGACACCCTATGCTTTTTTTTTCATTCCTATTGCAAGTTTTATACCAAAAACATATTGCGATATATATCGTTATCGCCACCCTTCACAATACATATCGTGATATGAATTTTATGCCATATCGCACATTCCTAATCAAAATCTTCTCGTTATGCTTTTAAAAAACCAAACCCGACCGAGGACTGCTTCTCGCAAGCAGACTCAAATAAGTTAGGACTGCATGTCAGATGCCAAGGAAGACTCAGAGTGAGAACGAATGATTGTGAAAAGAATCCCTGCGCCCCATTCGGCCGAGCACACAGCCTCTGTTGTGTGAGCTGCTTTGGCCATCCCTGTCTTTGTATGGCAGCTATTCAAAGACGGCCTTCAAAAAAAAGATTCTGCTCTTCAGCCTCCCGCTGTTGCTAGCTCACTTGCATGTTTGCGAACATGCAGAGCTGTGCTTCCTGTAGTTAAGGGTTGTGGCTGATCAACCCCTACCGCAGTGAGGCTGGCATGCACACTGGCACACTAACAGGGCACACCTATTTACACAGCCCCGGACTGAATAGCAGGCATTGTCTGGGTGAAATTGCAACACTTAAGCTCCTGATTAAGGCAGAACAATGCCCTGAGGGGCAAGAGTGATGCACGGAGCGAGGCAGCCAGAGCGTGAGGGAGGAAGAAAGAGATGAAGGAAGACAGGGAAGTGAGGCTCTGAAAAAAAAGGGGGGGACCACTCATCTGCTGTTGCTGTGGGAAGGTGAGATGGAGCATCTGAAAGAGAATGATGAAGAGGAGAAAGCCAAAAAAATAATAAAGCGAGAGGGCAAAAATTGGCAGAGGTGTAAGTGACTGGAGGAGAGGAAACGAGAAAAAGAAGGTGGCAAGAAGAGAGGCAGGTAAGGGAAAAAATGGAAAACGCCAAGGAAGGAGGCAGTGACAAGAGGAGGAAATGAGCAGAGAAGCAAGCTTAGGAGGAGATAAAAAGACAACAGAGAGGAAGCCAAACAGTGAAGAGAAAGAAGACAGGCAGGAGCTGCTGTTGCAGTGTCCTCACTG
>JBBPBX010105651.1:0-11555 GCA_038048925.1 Garcialebias charrua | reverse complement strand
CACTTCTGATATAACGTCAGCTAAGAAATATATTTTTTCTCAGCAAAGAAATAATAGTTTTTTACCTTGTTTTCATGAAAATTCCTTCGTGGCGGCAGCCATTTTAACTGACGACGTCAGTCGACGTCGTTCAAAACTCCGCCTTCTGTTCTCTGATTGCTCAGGAACACTTCTGATATAACGTCAGCTAAGAAATATATTTTTCTCAGCAAAGAAATAATAGTTTTTTACCTTGTTTTCATGAAAATTCCTTCGTGGCGGCAGCCATTTTAACTGACGACGTCAGTCGACGTCGTTCAAAACTCCGCCTTCTGTTCTCTGATTGGTCCGGTCAAAAATCGACCGGAGAAATCGTTGTCTATGGGACAAGTCCCAGACCCTAGTACAAAGCGAAGTGAAGGACAAGGGTCTGGTTTTAACCAGGCTAATGTTTACCTGATTGTGTGTTCCTTTTTCCATATCTGATTGTCTGCGGCGCGGTTTTATACTGCTGCGGCCTCCGTGCGTACGTCTCTCTTAGGATTGTGCGTGCGCCAATTGCAACACCTTGTACCTCGGTGCAAAAATATGGCAATAAAGATATATTCTATTCTATCTGCTCTGCAGCGGAGAAGTGGGTGTGGCCAAGAGCACTCGCAGAGTGTGTTCACAGGCAGAGAACTTAAATTATGACATTCTGTGCTCTTTTAGACCATATAGAGTAATATTGCAAGAATGTTAGATATATATACTACTACTTCCTACTTGTACTACAATTCATACTTTGCAGTTTTTCACTTATCACCGGGCTTCAGTGTACAAATCACCCACGATAAACGATGGACTACTGTACATTAGTTGTCCTTTATTGCACAAATTCAGTTATTATTACAGATTTTGTGAAGTTCAGTATGGCTGACAGATAAGAACTATTGTTAAATATGTTTGTTCTTGTCTTGATTGATCTGTATCTTTTCCCTGATGGTAACAGATCAAACATATCATGTCCAGTGTGAGATGTGTCTTTTAAGATGTTGTGGGCTTTATCTACGCCATGGAAACTGTGTAGATGTTCCAGTGAGAGAAGAGGGCAGCCCACATCTGGGCTGTGCGGATAACTCTCTGGTGAACTTTTCTCTGAGCCACTGTGCAGCTAAGATACCACGCAGTGATGCGGTGTGTTAAGATGCTCTCTATGGAGCATTTGTAGAAAGACTGTTGAAACTGATTGTCTGCTTAAGCTATTTAAAATGATGTGCTTTAAAACTATATGTGCTAAAAACAGAGACCACTGCTATTTAGACTGTATGGACCACTTTAATGGTTATTAACATTTTGGAATTGCCTTTTTAGTCTGCAGAGCTATTAGACAGCATGATTATCACTTTAAACACCAGAAATTTGAACTGAAATGGGGAGCGCTGAAGGCAACTCTATCAAGGCCAGATCATGCCTTTGGGCATAGTGACGCAGAAAATTACAGCTCAGCCAACAAGAAAAAGGATGAGAAGGCTGACCGGAATGCAGTCTAAATGTGTGTAAAACTCTTCTTAACTGCAGAAAACAGTTTGTGTGGGAATGAAACTTCATTTTAACCTTCACTCAGTTCCCTTTCTTCACCCACTTGAAAAGAATCAGTGATGAGTCATGCTCATAGAAACACTGACGCTTATCAGCAACAGTTTTAAGTTCAGAGGCTTTTGAGGAATATTTTTTTTCCACTCAAAACCTACAGTAGACCAGAACGTACAGTCATTTGTTTTTGTGTGTGTGGTTTGGTATAATATTACATTGTGAGGATCAACTGCTCCTTATGGGGACCAAACTGGTAATGGTTAGGTTTGGAGTAAGGGTCAAGGTTAGGCTATAAAAATGAAAGGACGCCAATCCAAAGTCCCCACAAAGATAGGAAGGCAGACATGTGTATGTGTGCATGTGTGTTGCACTTCTTCACAGCATTTCTGTTTGTGTGACAGCCAGTCAGTAGAGACTTGAAGCGCAACAGAACATCAGCCTCTGGCCTTGACCACTGACAAGTTATAGGTGCACATGGTTCTGTCTTTCTCCCTCCTCTCACTCACACACATACACACACATATAAAAAAAGCATGCTGTTGTTCATCCCCCTCTCTCTTACCACCTATCATTTATTAGTTAATGTCTCTCCTCAACTCAGCCATCAAAATCTTGCTGCTGTATCTATTTTTCTTTTTTTATCCCTCCTCTTCTCTCCTTCTGGGAGAAAATCAGCTGCATCAGCACTATGCTTACCGTACTTTCCACGCCTAGAACAAACACACACACACACACATGTGCACGCACGCACACACTTTTACTGAGTGAACACGATTAAAGGATGAATGACCTGATTTAGTCTCTGTCTCTTTACGGTTGTAAACATGCATATAATTTGAGGGGGAAAGCACAAAGTTACGGCGCACTATAGCATTCTAATGATTGAAGCAGTATGTGTGTGTGTTTGAGCATGAATCTCTGCGTTGCCATGCAGAGGCTAATGAAGGAGGTTTTGACAGTGATTCAGCCTCACTCAAATTGTGGTGGGGAGTTTTACATTCCCACACACAGATGGGTCTCTCTCACCCTCCTACGATTCATCTCCTGCCCTTTTCTCCAAACCGCTGCCATCTCCTCATCACCAAGTCTCCAGTTTTTTTTCCCTCCCCCTATAAAGATAGCATTCTGCAAACTCACTGTCTACCCCCGTCGGTTTCTGCCCCTCATCTCTTCCCATGGGTAAGGGTGGGATAATTGGAAGCAGAGGTTCTCCATAGAAATGATGCTAAGGCCAGTCAGGTGGAAAGCCTCTTAATAGGCCTCTGCTCTCTTCAATGAATACGCACATGGACTTTTACACTAGCACTTTCATTTAGATTAGGCCTAGAGTCATGGGGCGAAAATAAAAGAACACAGACAGCCTCAAAGTAGAGATGTTGTGACCAGTCTTACATCGGGAAACTTAACAGCCACTGGCCAAAAGGATGGCCCAGCACAGAAGATCAACATCATAAGGCCAGGACTCTTCGGTCTACACTCATCTCCAGGCCAGCGGTCACTCTTTCAGGGAGGAAGATGTTCACATACTTGATAGAGAGGAACAAAGGTTTGAGAGAGTAGTAAGGAGGCCATTTTTATGAAAAGAAACTGTCCATCGTTAAACAGGGGCGGAGGCCTCCGTGTTCAACTGTCCCCCTTTCAAGGCCGAATTATACTTGCGCTTTGGTCAGCAGGCTGGAGCGCGCGCGCTGCGCACGCACTGAGCCATGCGGCTCCATGTGTTTAGAGTTTTGCTGCTTTGATTATAGTTGATGCACGGCGGCGCATGACAAAGTGCTGTTTTTTTAGCCCAGTCCACGGCGTCAACGGCAAAAGTCAACGGCAAAAAAGTCAACGGCGCGGCGCGCGCACTAGGCTTGCAGAGTTTCAAAAATTTGGAGGTGCGCAACATGCGCCAAGACGACGCGCGGGGCCTACGCGCAGGGGCGGGGACTGCGATATCGCGTCACTTTTGGCACGCACACCCTTGCGCGCTGCGCGACACGTCGAGTATAAGTCTAGCTTAACAATGATGTTATTGCTAGTATCACTTAGCAACCATCAGGGTGCAAATGATCCATCGTTAGGCTGATGGTCCTCCTTAATCATGTGACCAGCTAGTTTTGGCTGTCAGCAGCAAACTGGTTGATCCACTATGAGAAGGTTATCTTTATAAGACTGAGCTGAATACAGCACCTCAGACTGAAGTAGTCTTTCGGAGGAAAGACAAAAGTTTCTACAACTTTTTTTTTGGTTGTTTTGTTTTTCTGAATGTCCATAGGATCAGATTTAACTTTTTTAGAGGTAGAATGAAATTGTGTACTCCATGTCCCAGTTACACCCAAAATAGCAAACTATAAAATATAAAAAATAAACTTTATATAAGGACCTAGGCTCTACGCTAAACAATAATAATGTAATATAATAATGATAAATAGACAACTAATATAAAACTTTTATATACTTTGTATTATCATGATTCTTAAAGCACTTTACACTACAATATGTGCCCTCATTAACAATTCATGCAGCATTTTGTATCCTGTACAAAGAATAATCAGTGCTTTATCACATTCATACACCGATGGGACACACATCACATGCAACCAGAGGTTCAGTGTCTTTCCCAGGGGCACTTTGTATTAAACATCAGCCTTAACATGAGTCTGTTGTGAGCAAATGGGTATGAATACCGCAACTTAAATGAAAGAAATCAGCAGCACATATAAAGTGACAATTCCAATTAAAGTGGTATGACGGTGATTTTTCTGGTTAGGGATTTATTTGTCTAACAGCTTCAGTGTAGAAGTTGTTCCTCAGTCTAGGGGCTCTAAACTTAATGCTTTGTAACTTTCTGCCTGATGGGAGCAGGGCAAAATGTGTGTGTGTGTGTGTGTGTGTGCTGGGTGAGTGGGGTCCTTCATGATGCAGTCAGTCCTCTTCCTTCATCTGGCGGTGTAGATGTCAGTGATGGTGAGGAGGCTGACTTTAAGACACCTGTAATCCATTTTCAATCAGCTCACCTTTTCCTACTCAGCTGTCACCCTTCTCAATGTATTAAGTGTTCTGCTGCTCAAATAACTGTCACCATCAACCATTACCAGCATTGCTGTATCCAGGTACTTTCTTGCTACCTCTGTGTTTTGGCCATTATGTGCTTCTTGATCCTTCAGTTTATTTTGCTGCTATTTTGCTATTCAACCTTTTTATATTTGCTAATTGCTCCTTCACATCACTGTCATGAAATCGGGCCTTCAAAACCCCTTAATGTGACTTGTAAATCTACAACAGAATGGCTAGAAAAAAGGAAAGAATCAACGTACAGTAATGCAACAGTCCAGTAAAAGTGCAAACCACAACCTGAATGAAATGTGTGGCTTGACTTTAAAATAGATGCTTAGAAATTAATGTCTGCAAACTTCAATAAACAAAGCAATGCTGTACACAAGTGGGTAAATATGGCTTTGCAACCATGTGAGGCCTTGATGATGTTATACAGAAAATTCCTATTGACCATTGCTAAAAAAGGTTGTTGAATCATTGGATGTTCTTTATTTTCACACAGTTTTTCTATTATCTTTTTTTTTCCTTTGCTATTCACTGACATGTGAGGCTAGATTGGAGATAATTTAGGAACCTGGTAAAAAACAGATTATTTTTGTTATATGTAAAACTGTAGAACATAAAGAGGGTGAGCATTCAATATTTTTCATATCAGTTGCTGCCACATGCACTTGTTCTTCTTGTCAGAGGACCTAATTTTCACTGATATTCAGCTTTCTGTATAATAAAAACGGCCAACGATTTCCCATAACTGCAATATTTTTTGCAACTTTTGCTATCTCTCCATGCCTCGTGCCCCTCACTTTCCCTCATCTTCCCCTCCTTCAATTTACCGCTCACTTGAGACACCCATGCTGCAAATCCATTCTTTGTACGTCTCAGTGCCAATCATATCTCACATATTGTGCTTGATAACAGGTAGTACTTCTGGAAGAGCTTGTTTTTTTTTCTCTCCTTAAAACTGGCTGCATGCTTCTGATTGCTACAGACCCATATCATATAGTAAAAATTAATCTTTGCAGCCTTCACACATGGACTCAGCTGCTGTGTGTCTCCATTTAGTCTCTCAGCTTGGAATACAGTTCAGGCTTATATCTGGCTTCCACCAGATAATCCCGATTTGGATGCTGCAAGAATTCTTCCCTGTTTGTTGACCGCCATCGCCCCTCTCCTTGGGCCTGCATTCTAACGGCTATCAAGCCCCACTTCCTCCTGCAGTGTGCTACTGAACCAAGGTGGCTGCCTTCCAACTCAATTTGTGGTCAGCGAAGAGGCTATTTGCATGAACATGTGTCCCATCGTTTAGCTGATATCCTACTGTGACAATGTTGCAAAGAGGGGTGAAATCAAGCATGCATCAGAGTCCTCTTCCCCATTTTTGGTAGGGGGGCTATTTCATTTTCTCACAGAAGTGTTTTGTCATTTTCCCACCTCCATTGTGGTACTTAAGAATTAAGTAAATCTTCCAAGCCTTTTTTTAATGCAGATACATTTAAATGTGGTAGATGGAATAGAGTGTACAGAGTTGGATGAAGTACGTGAGAGTACATGTTGGAACAGGCAATGTGAGACTTGAGAAGAGATGTTTTGTGGGGAAATTAGTAATGAAAACAACATTGTTTCCTTTTTTTTTAGTATCTTTAAGTCAGGGATCTGTATCGTTCACACTGATGTCCATGTGCAGATGGCTCAATATGAGGCAATAGGCGATAAATGAGCAGCGGACACCTGCCTTTCAATTTGCTAGTGTGCGTGGGTGAGAGAGTTCTGCAGCTATGTGGGTGGTAAATTGATTTGATGGTTGAACACAGCAAAACTGCTGTAGAAAGCTGTTCCGTATAAAAAAGAAGCACTTTAGCTAAAATCTTGTTTTTAGCTCAATACTATACTATTATAAAAAAAAGTATATTGTTGATTTTGATATTTAAAAAAATAATAATTAAATATTAATATTGTCTTACTCAATAGGGGTATGAAATATTACTGCTTTTATAGATTTTGATTAGGAAGGGTTTGTTTTGATTTTGTCATTAATAAAACTACTCCTCCAAAAGGAGTGTTGCTACTTAACATGACTTTTAATTATCAGACAATAATTCTGAGTGCCACAATCAGGGTGGGGGTGGGGGAGTTGCTTTTATAAACATAACTATTGTATATGATTGAGAGTATTGCTACTGACAGCCTGAATGTTGTTAACTCATCATCTCTTGCACTGAGTTACTTATTTTTTTCCAGAAGTGAATAAAAATGGAAGGAGTCATGATAATTAATTTAGACAATTAATATTTCTGAATAGATTTGCATCCCTTGAAAAAAAATGGTTAAAAGTTAGGTGATTAACCAATCCCATCAGTATTTGACATCTTTATTTACCGTAAGCTTATTTTAATGCCACGGTATACAATGAAGGAGGATTCATGAGAATATGTTTACCAAGTGTGTAAGAAATCATGTTTGTCATTGTGTTTATTTAGTTCAGAAAATTAACTTGTAACCCACTTACTCAACTGAATATCAATGCCTAAATCTGAAGGCCGAAAGGCAATCCTTTTGTTGTATTTGTGTGTTCATTTGTCTGGCCTAATACATTGTAACAAATTGTCTCATCAACCACTGAATAGATTTTAATGAAACTCTGAGAACGTTATCACTTGGTGCACATTTGGAGTCAAACCAAAACAAGATGGCTACCACATTTTAGGAGCCTTTGCATGAACAAATGTGTCTGTAAATTGGAAAAACAAACAAAAAAACAAACAAAAACAAAAAAAAACACAGAGCTAAAGTTTGATGCAATTGTCGCTGAGAGTCATCCTCAACAAATATTCCAAGTGCTAAGAAATCGTATGTAAGAAAATTCCATATGGGAATAGATATAATATTGTTTTAAGATTTTATCAAAACAACTACGGTACAACTCTAACTCAAGTTCATTGTAAATAATGCCTTATGAGTAAGCTATTAAAAAGTGCTATAAATGACACAATAATTTACTTTTACAGCACTTTTATCATTATTGTTTTTTACACCAACTCATTTTAGTTAAGTGTGCAATGTTGCACAATCAGATGAATGTCTTCATTGAAATGTAGCAAACTAGTTCAGTGATTCAGTGCCCATGCCTTCAATATAATGGCAAGGCCTGCTGTCCTGGTTTACACTGGGGGGAGTGTCTGTATATTGTGCACCTGGGCATCTTGGCCTCAACATCAAAGCTCGAGCATGCAAAGCAAATAAACCCGGCACGGTGGTATGGAGCAGTATGGCACATGCTTCGGTCTTTATTTGGAGCAGTGCTTGTCGTTGGATGTTGTTTTAGGATATTTGGTTCTCACCAGTCCATGACATTCAACATTGAGTATTTGCATTTTATTTACAACAATAATATTAGTAATAGTAATATTATTAATAATAATAATAATAATAATAATAATAATAATAATAATAATAATAATAATAATAATAATAATAATAATAATAATAATAACAATAATACATTTGTACTCAAATAACCATCACTCCAAGAAAGTAGGAATGTTTTGACCCATGAGATGCAATGATCAAAATTGTAAATGCTTATTTGTGCTGAAGTTTTCATTTTTGTTTGCTTTTTTTCTACTTTTATACACCTGTCAAATGTAAACATATTTATGTAAAGTAATAATAATAATAATAATAATAATAATAATAATAATTTTATTTAAAAGCGTCTTTCAGGACACCCAAGGGCACTTAACAAACCAATACAGTGTAATACAGATCAAACAATATCAGCGACAAATTGAAATATAAAATACATAAAGATTATAAAATGCAAAATAATAGAAATACATTTAGTAAAGTTAATGATAAGCTAGTCTAAAGAGATGTGTTTTCAGAGCAGTCTTGAACAGAGAAAGGGAGGTGGTGTTTCGGAGGTCTGGCGGTAGGGCGTTCCAGAGGTGAGGGGCAGAGCAGGTGAAGGCCCTGCTCCCCATGGTGGAGAGGCGGGCAGAGGGTACATGGAGATGTAGTGAAGAGGAGGATCTGAGAGAGCGTGATGGGATGGAGATTTGTAGGAGGTCAGATAGATAAGGAGGGGCAAGGTTGTGGATAGCTTTGAACGTGAGGAGTAGAATTTTGAAGATGATGCGTGATTTAACCGGGAGCCAGTGGAGCTGCTGCAGGACAGGAGTGATGTGGTTATAGTAGGAGGTTTGAGTGATGACACGGGCAGCTGAGTTCTGGACCATCTGTAACTTGTGGAGAGATTTGTTGGGGAGGCCGTAGAGAAGGGAGTTGCAGTAATCAACGGGAAGTCACAAGACTGTGCACCAGGATGGCTGTGGAGCGGGGTGTGAGAGAAGGACGGAGACGGTTAATATTACGGAGGTGGAAATAGGCAGACCGAGTAATATTGTTGATGTGTGAAGTGAAGGAGAGAGTGGTGTCGAGGATGACACCGAGGCTCTTGACCTGAGGGGAGGGGGATAGCAGAGAGTTGTTAAGGGGGACGAGAAGATGTTCTGATTTTGAAATAGAGTTTTTGGTACCGACAAGAATGATTTCTGTTTTGTTACTGTTTAGTTGAAGGAAATTGTTAGAAAACCAGTGATTTAGCTCATTGAGACAGTCGGTGAGGATGGAGGGTGGGTGGGTGGAGTTAGGTTTTGATGACAAGTAGAGCTGTGTGTCATCAGCATAACAGTGGAAATGGACGCCGTATTTGCGGAAGATGTGACCTAGAGGAAGGAGGTAAATGATGAAGAGGAGGGGTCCGAGGACAGAGCCTTGGGGGACACCCGTGGAGACAGGGGAAGACTGGGAACGGAAGGATTTAAGCTGAATGAATTGAGTGCGGTCAGAGAGATAGGAGTTGAACCAGTCTAACGGGGTACCTGAGATGCCAATGGAGGTTAGTCTGTTGAGGAGGATAGAATGACAGATGGTGTCGAAGGCAGAACTTAGATCAAGAAGAATGAGGATGGACAGAAGACCAGAGTCAGCAGCAAGAAGAAGGTCGTTAGTAATTTTTACTAGAGCTGTTTCGGTGCTATGGTGGGGGCGAAATCCAGATTGAAACTCTTCATAAATGTTATTGTTGGACAGGTGTGAGTGAAGTTGACTAGCAACAGTTTTTTCAAGAATTTTGGAGATGAAGGGCAGATTGGAGATCGGACGAAGATTACTGAAGTTGGTAAAGTCAAGACCTGGTTTCTTGATGATGGGGGTGATGGCAGCAGATTTGAAGGCTGTGGGGACAATGCCAGAGGTTAGGGAGGAGTGGATGATATTAGTGATGATAGGGAGCAGAGACGGGAGACAGGATTTAACAAGAACTGTGGGAAATGGGTCAAGTTGACAGGATGAGGACTTGGACTTGCTGATAATGTCAGCAATGTCATCAGCAGAGGGGAGGGAGAAGACAGAGAAAGGGAGGGAGGGAGGGGAGGGAGGGGGGAGTTCAACAAGGATGCTGGGGGCAGTATTTGGTCCAAGGTGTTTATGAATTGAAATAATCTTTTCATTGAAATATGACATCAGGGAGTTGCAAAATTCTGTGGAAACCATGTGAGAGGGTAGAGAGTTAGGAGATGAGACAGAACGGTGAAGGAGAGAGAACAATGTCTTTGAATTACCAACATTGGAACTGATGATGTCAGAGAAGTAGCTGGATTTGGCTTGAGAAATACTGTTCTTGTAATGGATGAGGTGGTTTGCATAAAGTTCCTTGTGAATTGTGAGACCGGATTTTTTATAGAGACGCTCTAGCCGCCGACCTTTGGTTTTCAGGGAGCGGAGTTCTGGAGTGAACCAGGGTGCAGAGTTGGAGAAGGAAACAGTCCGGGTTTTCAGGGGAGCAACAGAGTTAAGGATGTTGGTGAGGCTGGTGTTGTATAATGTGACAAGATCATCTGGGTTGGAGGAGTTGAAAGTGGAGAGGGTATTATTAATATGAGATAAAAGAATGTCATGGTTGATATTCTTGATATTACGGAAGGAAAGAGTGCGTTGAGGTTTATCTGAGGAAAATTTAAGATTAACATTGAATGAAACCATCAGGTAAATGGAAGTTCATCAGAAGAACAGTTAAGAGGAGAAAGTCTAGAGCAGCAGAGTAAGTCCAGGGTGTGGCCCTTTAAGTGTGTTGGAAAGTTGATGAATTGTTGAAAGCCGTAGCTGTTCAGGCAAGATGTGATGTCCCTGGTGAGGGGGTTGTTTTCATCATCAAAATGAATGTTGAAATCGCCCAGCAGGATAACATTGGGTGAAAGAGCAGTTAGATGAGCCATTAAAGTAGCAAAGTCACTAATGAAGCTTTTGTCTACTTTTGGCGGGCGGTATATTGTTCCCACAACGGTTGGGGTGGGGCCAGCGAGCAGGCACACATTGTGTTCGAAGGTATCCGCTTGTCTATACATCTGTAAACTTTCCTTTTCCCACCCATAACTTCTGATCCACTCAAGACAATGTACTTCATACTCGTATGGATTATCACTTGGCTGCGTGTTGCATAGACTTTTCATGACCAAGTTGAGATGGCCAGATAAACCTTTTTTTTTTTCATCATAAAACATTAAAACAAAAAAACTATTATTCCTGTGCCTAGATCAACTGTAAGCAGTCCGTAAGTTAAAAACAGTGATACTTTTAAGACGTGAATTTGTCTCAAAACCTGTAAATTCTCACTGTAAATATACAGTAACCTTCAAGGTTTGAAGTTTCAAAAAACAAACACAATATCTGAATTAGCATTACCACCAAACTGAGAACAAAAACAAAGTACTTAAACTTAGGCAGCAACCTTAATCAATAATCCATGTCTTCTGTCTGATGAGCACCAATGATTTTTGAGGCAAGTACCATACCATACCATACCATTTTATTTATAAAGCACTTTAAACAGGAACAAGTCCACACCAAAGTGCTGGACAAACAAACACGCAACAGGCAACACAGACAATGAAGTACAACAC
>JBBPBX010105649.1:0-11555 GCA_038048925.1 Garcialebias charrua | reverse complement strand
TATATATATATATATATATATATATATATTTTATTTTTATTTATTTTTTATTCATTTTACAAAAATGAAATACAACACTTAACATGTATGTAATTGGAAAAGGAAAAAATACATAAAATGTAAAATGAAAGGTAGCAGATGAAGAAAATATCTTATTAATTCTGCTCCTTATTTATATAATAAGAATTCAAACACATTTTTCTATGAATAATGAAATAAGTATATAACTCGTTCACCTTTCAATTGTATATATTACTCATTAAAATACATTCATTTGGCTTCATATTTTTAAACTACTATGCAAAAACTCAGGACAGTGTTACACTTTTACTATTTTATGCTTATGTTTATTAAATGTTTTAGTGTTTTAGTGTTTAAATGGTTACTGTTGCACCGAGGGACTGAGAGAAACGCAATTTCAATCCTGTGTATGTCCTGTACATATTGCAGTTCTGACAATAAAGTTGACTTTGACTTTGACTTAACATCTGTCATTAAGTTGTTCCACAATCCTTCTCCCTGAATTAAGGTAGTTCTTCACTTCAAACTAGTTCTAAATTGCGGTTTTACAAATACATATTTCCCTTTGAGATTGTAGCAGCTTGATCTTTTCACAAAATACATTTGGATATTTGACAGTGGTTTAATTTTTTTAGCTCTATGCATAAGTAACAAAAATGTTGTAATCCACCAAATCATGGAACTTCAGCAATTTCATCTGAAAAAATAATTGACTTGATGGGTGACAGTAATGCTTTCTTGCTATAATTCTTACAATTCTTTTCTGCAAAATAAAAATAGGCATTGTGCTGTTTTACATGCTTTTCCCCATACATTAACACAATAAATCAAATGTGGCACAGTCATTGTATTATAAAACAAATACAGTGCTTTGTCGTTTAGTAGATATCTAACTCTATAAAATATTGCAATTTTTTTTTATGATGATGATGATGATGATAAATTTTATTTCAGACAGACATTTCACCACAAAACATAATACTGAATACTTTCATGTTTCCAAGTATAGATACAATCTTAATATCAAATAAACATACCCAATTTTTATATGCTAATATACATTTGTTTCTTTTCCTTTCCTCTAATGGTGACTGTGAGTCTGAAAAGGAGTATGATGAAGTTTAACTTATATTATCATACCCCTTATCCATTCAATAATTCATAGGATAAATAGTCTTCCTGTTGCCTGTATCCCTTCCAGAAAAAAAAGAAGTAATATTAATTTTAATAATTAAAAAAATAAAAAAAGTATTTTCTGGACTAGATGAAAGTATCTACATATACCTACTCACGTAGATATACATACACATCTACCTGCATAAATACATAGATAACATTTCCTTATTTACACATCCACATATATTTACACACATGTACACAGATCAGCACCCAATTGTCCAAATCATCCTCAGTTCTATCATTACCATCCAATTTCTCACCCTTGATCATCCTTATACTTTTGAATAATAATCATTTTTAGTCTTTTCTTAAAATACCTCATGCTTGGACTTTGCTTCAACTCTTTGGTGAGTTTATTCCAAATCCTCACTCCAATGACCGAAATGCACATTCTTTTCATTGTTGTTCTCACCTTCAAAGTTCTGAAATTCAGGTTTTCTCTATAGTTATATCTCCCGACTTTGTCAGTAAATAAATTTTGTATATTTTCTGGTAATAGTTTGTTTCTAACTTTATACATAAATTGTGCAGTTTGAAACTCTATCAAATCTTGGAATTTAATAAAATTAGAATCAATAAATAAATTGTTAGTATGACAATAAAAATCAACCTTATGAACTAATCGAATGGCTCTTTTCTGTAATGTGCATAATGGTTGGAGCGAGGTTTTGTAAGTGTTGCCCCAAACTTCTACACAGTAATTTAGATATGGCAAAATAAGTGAGTAAATCAATAACAATTGATTTAGATATTTTCGTTTTAACCAAATGTATATGTTGTTTCCATGATAGATTTTCATCAATGACAACACCCATAAATTTTGCCTCACTGACATTAAAAATCACTGAAGGCCGGTGCAGAGCTCCGCGCGGGACTCCATGCGCGCGCGCTGCGCGTGCGGGGTTCTCAGCAGAGCACAGCGTGAAGCAGCGTGTGCTCTGCTTTCTTCTCACGTTCTCTGTGAACAGCTGCATGCGGAGGGGGTCAGTTCAGTCCCCCTCCGCGTGCAGCTGATTGGTCAGACACCGCGCTCCGCGTAGGCGCTCGTAAAATTGGAGCTTGGCGCGCTCGCGTGAACGTTCAAAGGGCTTGTGCAGCGGCGACCTCACGGCGCTCACACAGCGGGGCGCCGCGCTCGCTCAAGCGCGGAGCTATGCGCCGGCCTTTAGTCCTCGATTTGAAATGGAACATCAATTGATTTATTTTCATTACTAAATATCATATGGTTTGTTTTTTCCAAATTTAATGATAATTTGTCAAGTTTAAACCAGTTTTGGATTTTAACAAACTCCTTCATCATTGAATCCTGTAGTTGTTCAATATTTTTCCCAGAACAAAAAAAAGTTGTGTCATCAGCGAAAAGAACGCATTTAGTGAGTCCAGACACCTTAACCAAATCGTTTACATACAAAATGAACAATTTTGGACCAAGTACCAATCCCTGAGGAACACCACATGTAATAGTACAGTGATCTGATCTCACATCATCCAACTGTACATATTGTTTCCTATTTTCTAAGTAACTACACACCCACTGCAACGCCAATCCTCTCATCCCGTATTGTGTGATTTATCAAGGAGAATACTATGATTAACAGTATCAAACGCCTTTTTTAAATCAACATAAACACTTACACAATATTGTTTTCGGTCAACAGCAGTAGTTACTTCTTCCACAAAGTCCATAAGTGCCATAGATGTAGAATATCCAGCTCTTAAACCATATTGATTATTCGTTAGAATATTTTGTTTTTCAATGTATTTGTCTAATCTAATGTTGAATAGTTTCTCCAAGATTTTTGAGAACTGTGGTAATAGGGATATCGGTCTATAATTATTAAATACACATTTGTCACAGTTTTTGTAAAAAGGAACCACTTTAGCTACCTTCATTCTATCTGGAAATACACCCGTTGTAGAGGATAAATTACAAATATATGTGAACGGTTCAATTACATGACTCATTAGGTTTTTTTACAAATGCCATGTCCATATCCATACAGTCTTTTGATTTTTTTGTCTGTGAAGTTGTTGACTACTTTCATTATTTCTTCTTTATCAGTTCCATTTAAAAACATACTGTCTAAACAGCCGTCGATTAAATAGTTCATTTTTATTTACTATTGGAATCGTGGCTGCAAGGCTAGCTCCAACATTCACAAAATACTGATTAAATACATATATACTGTATATATACATATATGTATACTGTATATGTATTGGCATCTTCAGTAAATTTCAGAAAAAAGTTGTTGCAATGCTTGCTTTTGGTATGTGACAAACTAAGTTCTGATCACTTTGATTTATATTTTAATTTTGACAGCCTCCCCATCACCCAGTCAGCTCCAGCACACCATCATTAACTTACCAGCTCCATCTCTCCATCACTGACAGGACTGACCAGTTCCACCAACCTGATGTCATTTCTTAGCTCACTGCTCTGTCAATCTGAATACATGAAGATGGACATGAATGTGATAGTTTATAAAAAAGTTATTGTTCTACAGTTTATTGATGCTGATATAGTCTTGGTAACAATTCTTATTTCTTGTTCTGTCTTGAAAGAGAGGTTCATCTCAACCAGACATGATTACCATACACTCAACTAATAATATAAAACTAATGTAAATTAACAGTCCTGCAGTAAATACCAACTTTGTGAAGATTATGGGGCTAAAGTAATTTTATTATACATTTTTATTCAGCTATTATTGTTTAAGAGAAAACAGAAAATTAGATCTTGTTACCTTTGTGATACTGACTGCAACATGCTTCAGCAGTTCACAGAAGTCAATCTCCTGTGGTTTACCTGGAAAACAAAAAATACTCAACTCCACAATCACGTTTTTCTTTAATCGTAATGTCTCTATTTATGCTGCAGGGGGCATCCTTACCATATGCCTGAACCACCTCATCATCATCTCGATGTGGAGGAGCAGTGATTCTACCCTGATGCCGGTTACCCACTGGACCCGTGTCGGGCGGCGGAAGCGGACGGTTTACATGCGCGTGTCACCCAAAGGTGAAGTGAAGCCACCATCTCATCTACCGGGGAAAACTCCAACACATAGGCACCAAATCGAGGCTCTACAAGTAGACCCATACAAGCTCTACGCCTCTCACCATGGGCAACTCCAGAGTGGAAAAAGTTCCAGCCCCTCTCAAGGAGATCAGTTCCAGAGCCCATGCTTTGCAATGAAGAGAGCCCAACTATATCTAGTCAGTACCTCTCAACCTCACGCACAAGCTCAGGCTCCTTCCCCACCAGATAGGTCACGTTCCATGTCCCAAGAGCCAGCTTTGGTAAGCCAGGGTCAGAGCGTCAAGGTTCCCGCTTTTGGCTACTGCCCATGGCATCACGCACCCAACTTTTATGGCCCTTCCACAGATCATGTAATTTGTAAACATAGTCCACGAGAAGTTATGTCACTGTCCTGCTGTCATACATCTCTTGTACCAGTCTCCTTCTCTGCCACTCGATTTCTTAATTTATCACCAGAGTTCCTCCCTTGGCACCTAGACATAATCATTTTTCTAAATCTACAAAGACACAATAGAGTTCTTTCTGAACATATCTGTATTTCTCCATCAGCATCCTCAAAGCAAAGATGGCATCTGTGGTGCTCTTTCTTGCCTTAAAACCATAGTGCTACCTACCACTTTTATAAATCTAACTTCCACAACTTCCCAAATTTGCAATTTGTGACTCATCATTGTAATTCCCCTGTATTTGATACAATTCTGAACATCACCCTTGTTCTCAAAAATGTGTAGGAGCATATCGCTTGTCCATTTCTCTGGGATTTTCTCACTCTCAAAATTGACATTGAATAATTGAGTCAATAGCCTCACTACCATTTTTCCAAGACATTTCCTTATCTCCACTGGTATATTATCAAGTCATATTATGAACTAGTCTTTGTTCTTTTAAAAGCTTTTTGAACTTCAAAGACTAAAGAATCAAAACTCAATAATCTTTCCCATTTCCAGGTTCATAGTTGATCTGACCTTTACATTTAAAGTCTATGTTGAGGTGTGGCATCACGCACCCAACTTTTATGGCCCTTCCACAGATCATGTAATTTGTAAACATAGTCCACGAGAAGTTATGTCACTGTCCTGCTGTCATACATCTCTTGTACCAGTCTCCTTACATTGAAAGTCTATGTTGAGGTGCGGCAAGGGGCGGCGAGGCATGACGTGGTGCGTTTTGAGCATTTCAAGCGGCGCGGCAGTGTTTTCCGCGCACGCGACGCATCCAAAGCAGCCGAGGCGTGGAGCAGCCAAAGTTCAAATATTTGAACTTTGGCTGCTCGACGCGTCGTAGCAACCAATCGGGAGAGCCTCTGCTATATGATGACGCAACGATGACAGGACTTTTTTTGGATTTTTTAAACTTACCCCATCGAGCCTCCATAAAGAAACTAGCCTCCAGTAAGAATTTTAGCATTTTTACAGTTGCCGCTGTCCGCTCAAGCGTACAATCACCCCAAACATGAAAAAAAAAAAACTTTTAATCTAAACAAAGACTTAGAATACTATAAAAAGTTCTGGGATATACTGGAACCAATATTTTATAGAGTGCTACTTGAGTCAGAAGAAAATGGCAGGCTACCAACACATATGAATTCAGCCAACATTAGTCTCTTATTAAAGCCAGGCAAAGACCCAGTATTACCTACGAGTTATCGTCCAATCTCTCTCATTAATGTTGATGTTAAAATAATTTGTAAAGTCTTATCTAAAAGACTAGAGAAGATAACTCCTGTTATTATACATCCAGACCAAACCGGATTCATAAAAGGAAGACACTCAGACACAAATACACGAAGATTATATAATGTAATAGAGTATTCGTATTTTAAAAATATTGAAACAGCTATTTTTTCTTTAGATGCTGAAAAAGCATTCGATAGAGTAAATTGGAATTTCTTATTTGCTACCTTAAATAAATTTGGATTTGGGGATTACTTCATTAACTGGTTAAAAATATTATATAGTTCACCAACAGCGTGTGTCAGGACAAATAATCAATTATCTTCAAGCTTCTGTTTACAGAGGGGCACCAGGCAAGGTTGTCCACTTTCACCAGCATTATTTGCTATTTTTATTGAACCGTTAGCAGCAGCAATAAGGCAAAGTGTTGATATTAAAGGCATAAAGGGTAGAAACATAGAACATAAAATGAGTCTTTATGCTGACGATGTTTTGCTTTTTCTTGAGAACTCAGGAAACTCAATATCCAATGTTATCAAGTTAATAAACTCATTTTCAAAAGTTTCTGATTATTCTATAAACTGGACAAAATCTACAGTGCTTCCGATAAATTGTGTGTTTAATAATTCTCTTAATGAAAGACTACAATCAGGTAATATTAAATATTTAGGTGTTAATATCTCTCCTAAATTGGAGGATTTAATAAAATTAAATCATATCCCATTATTAAAGAAAATTGAAGACGATCTTACTAGATGGAGATCTCTACCCATATCACTTATGGGAAGAGTTGCCTCAGTAAAAATGATGGTGCTGCCGAGAATAAATTATTTATTCTCAATGATTCCAAATAAACCTTCAAATGAATGGTTTAAGTCCCTGGGGCCTCATGTATCAACCATGCGTGCGCACAAAAACATTGCGCACGTCACTTTCCACGCAAAGTGGCGTATGTATCAAATCTGATATGAACGGGAATATCTGCGCTTCCACGTACAAATCCACGGCTGCTCCCCTGCTTGCGTACGCACGTTTCTGTGGTTATTGTTCCTTTGGCGACACTTACAGGTGATCTGTGAAACCGTGTCCACGATGTGAAAACAATCATAAATCCCACCAAACACACATGATTAACGATTATTACATCCACATGGACGCAATTAGATGAGTGGATATAAAAGCATGCGCCAGATAGTGGCAACAATATTGACAACAATGAGATGTAATTTCTTTAAATAAGAAGTTAACCAAGCTGTATTAACACGCCTACGTTTAGGTCAGTGGGTAAAGCGCTTGCCTTTAGTTCCAAAGGTCGTGAGATCGACTCCCGCATGGTACAACGTTTTTCTTTTTTTTTCGTTCCAGATTGAAATACACATGAAAACTATTTACAAAACAATAAATCGTCTGCTTCCATTCATTTCATGTATTGTTCTATTTCTTGTTGTTTCATTCAATAGTTTTCCTGTGTTCTTTAAATCTGGAATGAAAAAAAAAAGACATTGTACCAAGCGGGAGTCGATCTCACGACCTTTGGAACGAAGGGCGGGCGCGCTCACCACTAACCTATACAGGCATGTTAGATCAGCTTGGTCAACTTCTTATTTAAAAGTGGATGGTTTGTTTTGCACTGTGCGTGCCGAATGAAGCCTTTTTCCGTGCTTCTCTGCCTCACTCAGAAGTGATTTCTGTTCACAGTCCGTGAAGTTCCTCTTTTTTCCACGTTCCGACATGATTTGCAATGGAGCAGAGACGACATTCCTGTCGTGCATGGCATATTTGAATGACTTTGCATATTCATACGGAGGCGTGTCAAGGGCGGAGTCGGCCACTCTCTCATGTGCGCTGAGTTCCACGTTGATTGTGTTGTACATAAGGAATGTGCGTGGATTCCGGTGTACGCACAGTTTGATAAATCTGGATTTTTTTGTGCGTGGACACTTTTCTGGATTTGTCCGTACGTGACTTTTCAGTAAGAAATCTACGCAAGTCTTTGTACATGAGGCCCCTGGACTCTTCTATATCTAAATTCCTTTGGAACAATAAAACTCCGCGTATTAGTTTAAAAACATTACAAAAATCTAAAGATACCGGAGGATTAGAACTTCCAAACTTTTATTACTACTATTTAGCAAACAGATTACAATATATATCAAAGTGGTTAAAACCGAATGCACTAGATGAAACTTGGATAGATATAGAACAAACTTTATGTAATAATATTAGGATTTCAGATCTACCATTTATCAGTACAGATTTAAAAAGACATGTCTGCTTTAAGAGCATCAATATTAGCTCATCTCTGACAGCATGGTGGGAGTATCTGAAAATGACAAAGTCTTCACTACTCCCATGTAGACATACACCTCTCTGGAACAATCCTGACATTCAACAAGAAAATAATATGTTAAATTTCCCAGGTTGGAGAATGAAAGGTATTGAATGTCTGGAACACATATTTGAGGGTATAGACTTTATTCCATTTAATAAATTAATAATACAATATGACATTGATAATAAATATTTCCTACAATACCAACAAATTAAGTCAATTGTAAAAAAGAAATTTAAGCTTAATAAAACATTGTTGGAAACCCCAACATGTGTGTTAGAGTTTATTAATTTTCAACCACCGAAATTATTATCTAAAATATACAAAAAATTGTCTAGGATCGATGACTCGATAGCACTACCTGTTGAAAAATGGGAGTCAGATTTATCAATCAACTTTGAACAAAAAATTTGGTCTCAAGTATGTTCAAATACTTTTAAATTGACTAGACTCTCCAATTTACAATTAATACAATATAAGGTTCTCTATAGAGTACATTATACAGGGGAGCGAATGTTTAAGATGGGCTTTATACCATCTAACAAGTGCTCACAGTGCATAAGTAATACACCTGATGATTATATTCACGCGCTCTGGTTCTGTCCATCCGTTCAGAGGTTCTGGGTACAGGTATGTGAAGACTTGTCTAAATGTTTGAAAATTAATATCCCACTCTCTCCATCTGTTTGCTTATTGGGTATCTTTGAAGATGTTATACTAGAAAAAAATACATCCTATATGCTTTTCACTGCCTTATGCATCGCAAAGAAAACCATACTCGTAAATTGGAAAAATAAAAATAATCTTAGCGTTAATCAGTATAAAAATCTTCTGTTAGATCATATTAGTCTTGAAACAGCATCTGCCGACACATTGGATCAACCTATTTGGCATTCTTTGATCGGCTCCGTTACGTAGTGAGGGTGGGGGGTCTGGGATGTGGCCTTGTGGGGCATTGGGACTGGAGGGGGGGGAGGTTGGGGTTTGGGGCGCCGGGGGGTTAGGGCTGCTTGGGCGGGGAGGACCTTGTCTTCGACCTGGGGAGGACCGGGGGGGTTCTGGGGGACATCTACTGGGGGCGGCATGCGGGCCCTCGGGTGGTCGGTGGCGGCGGTCATGGGTCGCCGGTCGGTGACCCGGCTGTGCTGGGGTGGTTTCGGGGTGGGTGCCGGGGGCTTGGGACTCTGGGGGCGCGTCGTCCCCGGGCTTGGGCCTGGTGGGGGTCGGGGGTCTTGGGCTCTGGCGGGCGGGTCGCCGGGCTATGGGCTGGCTGGCGCTCTGGTGCCCAGCTCTGGCCGGGGGCTCTCGGCTCGCTGGTGGGTTGGGGTTCATATGCTGGGGGGTGGGTGTCTGGGGGCGTGACTGGTGGCCAATGGGAGGGGGCGGGCAAACCCAGCCTGGGTGTCTAATGTGTTATGTGTTCTGAAAGTTGTTAATATGAAGGGTGGGTATAGTATTTCTTCTGGGGTGGGGATTAGGTGGATGTCCTGGATGATGGTCTTGGACTATACTTGGCCGGTGTGCGGGCCCCGGTTGGGGCCTGTTCTTGGTGCTTCCTGGCTCTGTCGACGGTTGGGCGGGCGCTCTTGGCCGTGTCGTCCATGTGGGATTTTGTGTCCTCTTGGACGGCGGGCTGACTGCGGTTCGCAGGGGTCGTGGCGGCCCTGGCGGGTGTGGGCTGTTGGTTCTGCTGTTGGCGGCCCTCGGGGCCGTGTCCCTCTCTGGTCTTGGCTCAATGTCCTGGCGGTCGGAGAGGTGTTTCCTTTACCTCGCTCCTTGGGTGGACCTTGGCGAGCTGGGGGGTAAGCAGGGTCAGCGGGGGAGCTGACTCGCTGTGGGAGCACTGTTCCTGCAGTTATTTTTCTCCCCATCCCTCAACACGCACCTCCGCCCTCTTCATCTTAAATTAATACATGTAGGGAATTTGGGTCTCGGGTGTGCTGCAATGGTTTTACATCTCTGTTGTTAAGAGCACCTGGGACTCAATTTTATATACACTTTAGACATTCATTCATAAACATCTTCATAAAAGTCACATATAGGGAAGGAGTGAGCACTATGGCTATGGGTGGCGGGATGACATCAATCTCGCCCCCATGCCTATGCTCACTCAACATTATGCATCTAGACAATTAGGGCCTGGGTTAGAGTTGGAGTGGAGGGGAAACTGGTATAATGCCAGCCTTTGCTCCTTCTCTTTCCTTTTTAAATACACTTTACAACAACACTCACCAACAGTACATTTGGGGACGGGGGTGTGTGTGTCGGGGTCTTGATTTGTTAATTTCAATTTTATTTATTATGTATTTATTTATATATTATTTATTTATTTTTCTCTTGCCCCCCTGGTTGCCTTGCGGACATTCTGGGGGTGGGCCGTCAGGGGTTGTGCTGGGGAGTGGGGGGGTTCGGGGCCTGCGGGTTCGCCGTGGGCGGGGCTGGCAGTGGGCTCCCTCTGGGGCTGCTTGGGCTCGGGTGTCCTGTCCTGTCCTGTCGGCAGGGCGCGGGGTGTGCCGGATCTTGGACGTCTGCTGCTCTCCACCCCAGAATGAATGGGTCTACCTCCTGGGTTTGGATGTGGGCTGCCCCATGTAGGTAGCAGGTACATGTCTTGGACCTAGGGGGTATAGAGTGTGCATCGGGATTATGAATGGAGCGTGTCGTTATTGTTTGTCTTTCTGTGACTGAGGGTGAGGATGAGGGTGGGTCTGAATGAGTGTGTCTGTGTATGAATGTTTTAGTGTCAGGCTGGGACTTGGACTGCCCCCTCTCTGATACTTCTGAGGCTACCCAGTGTCGCGCTCCTGCCACGTGGCCCCCTGGTGGGTGTTCCTCTGCCTACGGGCGTGCTTGGGGCCCTCACTATCTGGGGCTGGGCGCTTGGGCGTTTGTCAGCTCGGCCTGGTGGCTGCCTGGTGGGGCTCGGGTCCTCTGGTCCTGTCAGGTCTGGACCTGAGGGATGGGCGTCCCCGGTGCCCGAGCCTCGGTGACCGGCCCTGGGGCTACGTCGGTGCAGCGGGCTCCGGCGGGGGCCTGTGTATTGTCGCTGTTGACCCCGGGGGGTCATTGTGTGTGGTCCCTGGTGGGGTTCGTCCGGTTCTTCCACTTGGTCGGATCTGGGGAGTGGACGAGTGGCTCGTCCTGTTCGGGTGGTCCTGGGGACTCTGGGCTCGGGGTCCTTCCTGGGGTCTTGGGCTTTGATCGCCCCTTCGTCTGTCTCGGGCTTTGGGGGGACGGGTCTCTGATGCTTCACAGTCGCTACTAAATGTTCTATTGGAGGAACCTCATTCACTTATGCATGCTCACA
>JBBPBX010105648.1:0-11556 GCA_038048925.1 Garcialebias charrua | reverse complement strand
ACTCCTCCACTTGGGTAAGGACCTCCTCCCCGACCCGGAGAGGGCACGCTACCCTTTTCCGGCTCAAGACCATGGCCTCGGATTTATATCTACTAATATTATAATACATAACATATTATTATATTATTATAATACATAACATATTATTATATTATTATAATACATAACACATTATTATATTATTATAATACATAACACATTATTATATTATTATCATGCAATGCCACTTCCCAGACAGTCTGTGTCTCCTGTGGTGTCCCTCAGGGGTCAGTTCTGGGGCCCCTGCTGTTTTCCCTCTACAGTACATGCTGCCTTTAGGTCAAATTATTAATCAGTTCAACATTTCTTTTCACTGTTATGCCGACAATACACAGCTTTACATCAGGACTGGAGCATCATCATCATCATCATCACCATTGTCATCTCCATCTTCACTCACTACCCTCTCTGCCTGCCTGGAGGAAATAATGGCATGGATGAATCAGAACTTTCTTCAATTAAACTGCTCCAAGACTGAGGCCATACTGATCGGCACCCCTCACCAGATACAAACAACAACTTTAACAACAATCTCCTTTTCTGGTCAAGACATCCCCCTCTCCACCAAATCTTGGAATAAAAATGGACTCTCATCTTACATTTGAAAATCACATTAAGCATCTGTTTAAAACTTGCTTCTTCCATCTTTGAAACATCTCCAGACTTCGCCCATCCCTAACTTTTTCCGATGCTGAGAAGCTCGTCCATGCTTTTGTCTCCTCCAGGCTCGACTACTGCAACTCCCTGTTTATTGGAATCCCTGGCAAATACCTTCAGAAGCTTCAATATATTCAAAACAGTGCAGCAAGGATTTTATTGAGAGCTCGTAAATTTGAACATATTACACCCATTCTCCATAACCTCCATTGGCTTCCTGTCACCTACAGAATTCAGTACAAAACTGCTCTCATTACACATCAATGCTTGCACGGCACTTCACCTGACTATCTAAAGGACATTCTTGCACCATATTCATCCACCCGGTCTCTACGATCACAGAACAGTAATCTACTTCATATTCCTCGAACCAACTTAAGGACCATGGGAGACCGGGCATTCAGTGTGGCTGCCCCCCACCAATGGAACTCCCTCTCTGGCTACCTGAGAGCTCCACGGTGTCATGATCTGCGCCTGTCAGGCTCTGCGCCTGTCATGTTTTTTCTGTTTTTGCTCACTCCTCAGTTCATGCCTCATCGCTAATCATTTTCACCTGTTGTCCATAGCTAATCACTTTCACCTGCCGCCTGCCAAGGTGCTCTGAGTTTTACTCACTATCCCTCAGTGTATAAAAGCCCTCTCATTTCATCTGTTCCTCGCCGGGTCATAAAATCAAATCAAATCCATTCCTCCCTGATGTCTGGTGGAGCCATCTATCATTCCCTCGTTTTGTAAGTGACTGCACCGTTCAGTCTTTTTGTTTTGTTTATTAAAGTGATTATTATTTTACATTTGTGTCTCTGAGTCCTGTTTCGCCTGCATTCTGGGTCTGCGTCCTCCACCGGAACCGAATCCTGTCAGTATGACCCGGCCATCACGTAATCGCAGGACCCACAGGCGAAACAGCAAACCGGCTCAGCGTCTGACGGACGCGGCCCCAGGACTGGACGGGCTGACCGTGATCCACATGTACGGGGTTTGTGCGGAGAACGGCTGGGGGAACCACAGCTCGGAGACGGAGGTTCTCTCATCCCCGCTTCTGGTCGAGGAGGAAGAGCGGAAGCACGGAGGCGGCCGCGCAGCTTTTTGGCTGTCTCCCCCCTCCGTTCCAACACTCGGGTCGATGTGGTCTGACTCGGACGAGGAGGAGGACGAGGACCCAAATGGGTTTTGGATGGACCCGGTATCGGCTCACAGTCCACGTCACCGCTGGACAGAACGTGCGGACATTTCCGGGTTCCAGCCCCGCCCACCGTCAAACTCTCCACGCCGGCTGTCAGAAAAGCCGGGGAAATTTTCTTGGGGGGGGGCATGTGTCAGCCCATGCACTGACAGCGGTTCTGACAGGACTGAGGCGAGACTGGGGCAGAAGGAGGAGGTTGCTCGCCCATACGCTCCTGTTGCTGGGAGCCTGGAAGTCTGCAGCTCCAGTGTTTTGTGGGAGAGATTAATCGCCGCCGAAGGAATCATTTCCTCATATACTGGAGCTGATAACAAAGACGACTCGCTGGGGGCGTGGCAACTGTTCGAGCAGGCTTGGGAGGAGAGCTGTGTGTTACGCTCACTGCTCGCTCGCGTTCAGCCTGGTCCACCTCCTGCTGATCACAACTCGTCTTCATCAAGTCCTCTTCTGAGCCGTCCCACAGCAGCTGAACGTCCCACAGCTGCTGAACGTCAGAACTCACAGACAGCTGCAGCTCCCACCCATCCACCCACAGCTGAATATCTGAGCCCAGTAGCAGCTTCTCAGCCTGATGCACCTCCCAGCTCAGGTCCAGCAGCACCCAGACTGGTCCCTGTCCCAGCACCCAGACTGGTCCCTGTCCCAGCACCCAGACTGGTCCCTGTCCCAGCACCCAGACTGGTCCCGGTCCCAGCACCCAGACTGGTCCCGGTCCCAGCACCCAGACTGGTCCCGGTCCCAGCACCCAGACTGGTTCCTGCACCAAGGCTGGGTCTTGCACCCGGTCCATCGGATGCAGTATTTCTCATTGTCTCCACAGAAACTGGTCCAGATGTGATCCTGGGTGCTGAGGTCCTCTCTGCCGCTGGAGATCAGCAACCAGCCGCAAAGGACTCTGAACTGGCTGCTGCAGACCTCGACGCTTCGGCTGCTGCAGACCTCGACGCTTCGGCTGCTGCAGACCTCGACGCTTCGGCTGCTGCAGACCTCGACGCTTCGGCTGCTGCAGACCTCGACGCTTCGGCTGCTGCAGACCTCGACGCTTCGGCTGCTGCAGGTCTCGTCTTCTCAGAGGGTCCAGACGCCGAGGGTCCAGACGCCGTCTCTTCGCCTGCAGACTCGACGGTGGTCTCCTCGCCTGCGGCCTCGACGGCGCCCGACGACGTCTCGGAGGAGCCCGACGACGAGGGTCCAGACGACGACGTCTCGGAGGAGCCTGACGACGAGGGTCCAGACGACGACGTCTCGGAGGAGCCTGACGACGAGGGTCCAGACGACGACGTCTCGGAGGAGCCCGACGAAGAGGGTCCAGACGACGACGTCTCAGATGGGCCCGACGAGGGTCCAGACGACGACGTCTCAGCCGAGGGTCCTCACAAAGACGGGGGTCTCGAGGATCCTGACGACGAGGGTCTTGAAGACGTCTCGCCGTTCGACGTCCACGAGGGTCCCCACGACGAGGATCTCGATGACGGGGGTCCCGACAACGCAGACGACGACTCGGGACCGGCCGACCAAGTCCCTACTGTCGGGATCTTGTTTCCGGCCGACGATGGTGTTCCGGCCGACGATGGTGTTCCGGCCGACGATGGTGTTCCGGCCGACGATGGTGTTCCGGCCGACGATGGTGTTCCGGCCGACGATGGTGTTCCGGCCGACGAAGGTGTTCCGGCCGACGAAGGTGTTCCGGCCGACGAAGGTGTTCCGGCCGACGAAGGTGTTCCGGCCGACGAAGGTGTTCCGGCCGTTGCTGGGCGTTACTCCGGTCACCCGCCTAACGCATCGCCGCTCGATGGACGACCTCCTGAACCAGCTGATGGCGATGGGCGGCCTCCAGGTCAACCCCCGGATCTGGCTGGTGGTGATGGGCGTCCTCCTGGGCGTCCCCCGGATCTGGCTGGTGGTGATGGGCGTCCTCCTGGGCGTCCCCCGGATCTGGCTGGTGGTGATGGGCGTCCTCCTGGGCGTCCCCCGGATCTGGCCGGTGTTGGCCCGCCGTCCTGCCGGTTGCCTCCCTCCACCCGCCCTTGTTCTTTTGGGGGGTCCTTCTTGGGGGTGTCGGGTGCCACCCTTGAGGGGGGGGTTCTGTCATGATCTGCGCCTGTCAGGCTCTGCGCCTGTCATGTTTTTTCTGTTTTTGCTCACTCCTCAGTTCATGCCTCATCGCTAATCATTTTCACCTGTTGTCCATAGCTAATCACTTTCACCTGCCGCCTGCCAAGGTGCTCTGAGTTTTACTCACTATCCCTCAGTGTATAAAAGCCCTCTCATTTCATCTGTTCCTCGCCGGGTCATAAAATCAAATCAAATCCATTCCTCCCTGATGTCTGGTGGAGCCATCTATCATTCCCTCGTTTTGTAAGTGACTGCACCGTTCAGTCTTTTTGTTTTGTTTATTAAAGTGATTATTATTTTACATTTGTGTCTCTGAGTCCTGTTTCGCCTGCATTCTGGGTCTGCGTCCTCCACCGGAACCGAATCCTGTCACACGGTCACTGGTTGACTTTAAACAAGGCTTGAAGACTTTTCTTTTTAAGCGAGCCTACTCTGCCTCCTCATGATTTTATTTTTGATCTTAGTTGATACTGTTATTGATTTTACTTGTATTATCACTTGTTTTATTTTTGATTTTGTTGCACTTTGTAGCACTTTGAGATTTTTGTTAATGAAAAGTGCATTATAAATTAAATTCATTATTATTATTATACATAACACATTATTATATTATTATAATACATAACACATTATTATATTATTATAATACATAACACAATAATATGTATTATATTATTATAATACATAACACATTATTATATTATTATAATACATAACACATTATTATATTATGATAATATATAACACATTATTATTATTATGATACATAACATATTATTATATTATTATAATAATACATAACACATTATTATATTATTATAATACATAACACATTATTATATTATTCATTCAACCTTTATTTAGTCAGGTAAATCTTTTGAACCTCAAGGGCTCATTTACGAAAGCGACCTGCTAAAACTAAAGAACAATGAACAGCAGTGGTATAATTTCCTTAAACAATAAACAATAAACAAACAAACAATAAACAATAGAAAACAAAAGAGAGAAAAAAAAAAAAAAGTTTTTTTTTTTTTTTTTTTACAAAGTATCAAAAAACTAGCAAAACATTATAAGGTAGACGTATAAAATCAAAGACAGGAACAGATCTGCATTGGTTTTTGCCAGGATTCCAACAGATTCTGAAAACCATTTAGAGAAGTCAAGGTCGAGAGCTTCAGATCTTTTTGTAAGATATTCCAGGAAGCAGGAGCAGAGTAGGAGAAGGCCCTTTTTCCAAGTTCAGTCCTCACTGACGGAATATAATACATAACACATTATTATATTATTATAATACACAACACATTATTATTATGATAAATAACATATTATTATTATTATGATACATAACATATTATTATTATTATGATACATAACATATTATTATATTATTATAATACACAACATATTATTATAATACATAACACATTATTATATTATTATAATGTTTGTGTTTAAAAAAAAGATAAATACTGTAGTTAATTGTTGAAGAAATACGAAATATCTCGAAATTTGAGATGAGTTATTCATTTTTTTCTTGCTTATATATAATTATTGTTTGAAATGATTTTTTAAAAAGGGGCAGACATAAGATATTTTCTTCTTCTGCCACCTTTCATTTTATATTTTCTTTGTTATACAAGAAACAAGTGTTTGTTGTGTGTTCTTTTTTATAAAACGAATAAATAAATGAAAAATGAAATTATTAATTATTATAATACTTAACATATTATTATATTATTATAATACATAACATATTATATATAACATATTATTATAATACATAACACATTATTATATTATTATAATACATAACATATTATTATAATACATGTATAACACATTATTACATTATTATAATACATAACATATTATATACATAACATATTTTATTATTTACTCTCGTCTTAAACTGGAAGCACATAAATAGAGGCAGCAATGGCTGAGGGATTAGAGTGGTCATCCATGGGAGAGTTGTGGGTTCAATTCCACCAGCAGTCACTTACTGAAGTGTCCCTGATCAAGACACTGAACCCCTCACTGTCTCTGATGTGTGTCCCCTCACCGTCTTATGTGCATCCCCTCACTGTCTCAGATGTGTGTCCCCTCACTGTTTCTGATGTGTCCCCTCACTGTCTCTGATGTGTCCCCTCACTGTCTCTGATGTGTGTCCCCTCACTGTCTGATGTGTGTCCCCTCACTGTCTTATGTGCATCCCCTCACTGTCTCTGATGTGTCCCCTCACTGTCTCTGTGTGTCCCCTCACTGTCTCTGATGTGTGTCTCCTCACTGTCTCTGATGTGTGTCCCCTCACTGTCTCTGATGTGTGTCCCCTCACTGTCTCTGATGTGTGTCCCCTCACTGTCTCTGATGTGTCCCCTCACTGTCTCTGTGTGTCCCCTCACTGTCTCTGATGTGTGTCCCCTCACTGTCTCTGATGTGTGTCCCCTCACTGTCTTATGTGCATCCCCTCACTGTCTCTGATGTGTCCCCTCACTGTCTCTGTGTGTCCCCTCACTGTCTTATGTGCATCCCCTCACTGTCTCTGATGTGTCCCCTCACTGTCTCTAATGTGTCCCCTCACTGTCTCTGATGTGTCCCCTCACTGTCTCTGTGTCCCCTCACTGTCTCTGATGTGTCCCCTCACTGTCTCTGTGTGTCCCCTCACTGTCTGAATGTGATAAAGCTCTGATTATTTTCTAAAGATCCAGATCATCTCTGTGGAGATGTAGTAGAGTGCTGTAGGGGCGGCCGTGGTGTAGTGGTAATGGCAGTCGACCCCTGATCGGAAGGTTGGAGGTTCAAATCCCGCATCCGCCCACCATGTGTCGTTGTGTCCCTGGGCAAGACACTTAACCCCGAGTTGCTCCCGGTAGGTCTGGATGGCGCCTTGCAAGGCAGGCTACCACTACCGGTGTATGAATGTCTGAATGAATGGGTGGATGGCTGGTATTGTAAAGCGCTTTGGGGCTCCTCACAGGGGGCTGGAAAGCGCTATATAAATAAGCTCCATTTACCATTTATGAATGTGTGTAGTAGTGTAGTTCTTGTGGACTTCTGTCAGAACTTCTGTGTTCTTGTGGACTTCTGTCAGAACTTCTGTGTTCTTGTGGACTTGTCAGAACTTCTGTGTTCTTGTGGACTTCTGTCAGAACTTCTGTGTTCTTGTGGACTTGTCAGAACTTCTGTGTTCTTGTGGACTTCTGTCAGAACTTCTCTGTTCTTGTGGACTTCTGTCAGAACTTCTGTGTTCTTGTGGACTTCTGTCAGAACTTCTCTGTTCTTGTGGACTTCTGTCAGAACTTCTGTGTTCTTGTGGACTTCTGTCAGAACTTCTGTGTTCTTGTGGACTTCTGTCAGAACTTCTGTGTTCTTGTGGACTTGTCAGAACTTCTGTGTTCTTGTGGACTTCTGTCAGAACTTCTCTGTTCTTGTGGACTTCTGTCAGAACTTCTGTGTTCTTGTGGACTTCTGTCAGAACTTCTCTGTTCTTGTGGACTTCTGTCAGAACTTCTGTGTTCTTGTGGACTTCTGTCAGAACTTCTCTGTTCTTGTGGACTTCTGTCAGAACTTCTGTGTTCTTGTGGACTTCTGTCAGAACTTCTGTGTTCTTGTGGACTTCTGTCAGAACTTCTGTGTTCTTGTGGACTTCTGTCAGAACTTCTGTGTTCTTGTGGACTTCTGTCAGAACTTCTGTGTTCTTGTGGACTTCTGTCAGAACTTCTCTGTTCTTGTGGACTTCTGTCAGAACTTCTCTGTTCTTGTGGACTTCTGTCAGAACTTCTCTGTTCTTGTGGACTTCTGTCAGAACTTCTCTGTTCTTGTGGACTTCTGTCAGAACTTCTCTGTTCTTGTGGACTTCTGTCAGAACTTCTCTGTTCTTGTGGACTTCTGTCAGAACTTCTCTGTTCTTGTGGACTTCTGTCAGAACTTCTGTGTTCTTGTGGACTTCTGTCAGAACTTCTGTGTTCTTGTGGACTTCTGTCAGAACTTCTGTGTTCTTGTGGACTTCTGTCAGAACTTCTGTGTTCTTGTGGACTTCTGTCAGAACTTCTGTGTTCTTGTGGACTTCTGTCAGAACTTCTGTGTTCTTGTGGACTTCTGTCAGAACTTCTCTGTTCTTGTGGACTTCTGTCAGAACTTCTCTGTTCTTGTGGACTTCTGTCAGAACTTCTCTGTTCTTGTGGACTTCTGTCAGAACTTCTGTGTTCTTGTGGACTTCTGTCAGAACTTCTGTGTTCTTGCTGTTGGACAGAATCCCTCCTCGGATGGTCTGAGAGAAACGGTGGGTCAGTTTGGACCCATCAGACAAGAAGCAGCCGCAACAATCAGGTTGTGATTTTAAGGTTTATTTCCAAAACAGCAACATGACAAAATGATAATACACAATATGAAAATAAACTAAAAAATCATACAGTCACAAAACAGCAGATTTAAATAAAACATGATGGTGATTAAAAAACAAAAAGTTTAAACAGATAAAAGTCTTGTTTTCTTCACAGAGCTGCGTGTTGAACTAGAAAAGCTCTGATTCTCTGCAGGAGTTCTTTCTTCACGCTGTCCGGTACCAGAGCTGCAGGGGAGACGAAAGCAAGAGCTGACAGGGTGTCACAACAAACAAACAAACAAACAAACAAACAAACAAACAGTGTGTGATTCTGTTGGACTGAACTGCTGGCAAAAGTTAGAATCAGGTTTTAAAGATGACTAAACAGTTTTTAAGCAACAATAGAAAATAAAAAAGGAGCATCTTGATCATCTTTGGAAAGTGTTTATTTTATTTTGTTTTTATTTACTGACGACTTCTTATGTTCCCTACAGACGGAGAGGTGCGTGTAAGATTTCAGGACACAGGATGTAAACCACAGATTAGCCTCCGAGTCAGAAGGGCACTACCTCTGCCTTTTGGTGTCACGTCTGTCACCAGGTCCTCCACCGTGACGTGGTCCAGGCCCTTTTCTCTGATCACATCTGCACACAAACAACCAGGAGCATCACTTTTATGGCAGCGTTGAAAAGTTCATTCATTCATTCCACCTCTATTCAAACAGATAAGACACAATGGCCCTCATTCATGAAACTGTTCGTATTCTTATCCTACGTTTCTCCTACTTTTGTTCTTACGAAGCGTTCGTACGAACATGCCACGTCAGATTCAACAAAGTCTTCTATCATGAGGAAACGTGTGTAAATGGCTTGCGTAAATATGATGAATCCCACCTGTTCTAAACAGCTGCGCGTGCACGCGTGAGCTTATTTACATAATTCCCACCCCTCAAAACACCATATAAGGCTACGTTTCCTGCCTCAGAGGCAAAACGTGTTCGTTCATAAAATGACAGCGAAAAGTAAAAAAGAAGAACTCTACCGGTGCGGAGAATGAAGTTCTGGTCTCTGAGGTCAAGAACAGAAAATCTGTCCTTATTAGCAGCGTCACTCATGGAAGTAAATGACCAGCTAAAGCCAAGGAAAGTTTGTTTATAATAAATGTGGACCTCAAAATGTGCATGCGTCCTGATGGCTTACTGGTTAAAGTATTGCGCTGTTAGCTGTTCCTAACCTTTTCTACACGTCGTGGGATCGAGTCCCACAAGGTTTGACTTTTTTTCTTTCCTTCTTACTTTAGATTATTTATTCATTTCAAATTAAAAAGGCTTTATGCTTTATTTCTTGTTGTATTGTAAATAGTTTTCTTGTGTTTTTTTAAATCTGGAATGAATTAAAAGACAAAAAAAAAACCTTGTCCCATGTGGGACGCGAACCCAAAACCTTTGGAACTGCGACGCAACGCTCTACTCACTGCGCCACATGAGATCTATGACAGCAACAGGAGGAGTTCGATGTAAAGTCTGCGTTACCGAAGTCTGCGTTACCGAGACAGATTAAACTTAAATTCATTCATGGTTTAAGTTGGTTTCAGTTTGAGATCTTCATATTAATATTGTAGTGTTAGAAAACGGCATTGATAGCTGAAAAGGGCTGGAGCTTCAACCCCCATCATGAGCACCTTCTACAGAGGTGCCATAGAAAGTGTCCTGACCAGCTGCATCACTGTGTGGTTTGGTGCATGTACTGCATCCTGCCGCAAGAGCCTCCAGCGCATTGTGAGAGCAGCTGAGAAGATCGTGGGCACCTCCTTGCCCTCACTGCAGGACTTACACAGCAAACGCCTCACTCGGAAAGCCCACCGCATGGCAGGTGATCCCACACACCCACTACACAGCTGCTTCAGACTGCTGCCATCAGGAAGGAGACTGAGGAGTCTCCAGGCTCGAACCAGCAGACTGAGAGACAGCTCTGTTCATCAGGCAGTCAGAATGCTAAACACTCTGCCTGCTCTGCCTCCCCTCCCATTTGAACTGCCTTAACACTAAAACTTTCTCACATATTATCACTCAACACAAAGTTTTTAACACTAGACTCTGTGTCACCAAACGGGTTTTCACTAAACTCTCGGTCATGTGCTCATACAGTTTGCACTACTTCTCATACTTGCACTAATGTCTGTATTACATCACTGCCTATAATCATAATACTGTTTACATTCTCTGTTTACATTTATTAATACTGTTTACTTTTATTACTACTGCTTACATGTAATTACTACTGTTTACATTTATTTACACTACTCTAATATCTACACCACTGCTGGTACATATACAGTGTGCTCTGAACGGTCTTATTTAGGGATGCCCAATGTGCCTTACTGCATATGCCACTTTTTGCCTCTACAACAACATCAACTACTACCTCATACATATACTGTGTACATTGACTCATACGCTGCTTTGCCACTTTGCAAATGTCAATGCTAGAAACCTTTAGTTTATTTTAGTTATACTTTTTATACTCTTTTTTTATACCACTATGCAAAAAAAACTCAGGACAGTGTTAGTTTTACTATTTTATGCTTATGTCTATTATTATATGTTTCAGTGTTTCAATGTTTAGATGTTTACTGTTGCACCGAGGGACTGAGAGAAACGCAATTTCGGTCCTGTGTATGTCCTGCACTGTACATATTGCAGATCTGACAATAAAGTTGACTTTGACTTTGATAACAAATTGATTTTCATTTAAATACTTAATCCGTTAGTCATTATTACATTTAAAATTATAATTCGACTTCAAACAGAACCTATTGTCAAAAACAATTGTGGTGCGTGACTTTTTTAAACTCTAAATATTTCCTAAATAACGAAATATGAAGTTATTAGTGGAGAAATGCTGTCTGGATGACAGCAGACGGGCCGCTCGTAAAATATACGACAGGTCCGGACCACTCGTAGATTTTGTTCGTATCTGAAAAAAATCGTAGGATACGAAAACATTGTTGAATGCCACAAATGCTCCTAAATCACTCGTAAGCACAGTTTAAGCACAAATCTGTGCGTACGAACGGTTCATGAATGAGGGCCATTGAGCCTCAAAGACTCTTTTACAACCTATTGGACAGACAAAGTGGTGAAAAATGACACAAAGGGTTTGGAGACAAAAATATTCTTATGCTCTTAATCTTTGGTTGAATGTCAACAGTGTGATAATGAAAAGAATCTCGCACACTA
>JBBPBX010105647.1:0-11556 GCA_038048925.1 Garcialebias charrua | reverse complement strand
GCACACATCCTGGTTCAACATCAGATAAAACACGTGAATAAAACTGTCTCTTAATTTTGTCCAAAGCAGCCAAATTATTTGGAGAAAAACAGTTCTCTCTTAAACACACTCTCCTTCTGTTGTAGAAATTTGCTAAGTGTATTAATGTGCTTCAAATTACTGTAGTCACATCGAACAAGAACAGAATACCAAAGACTTTCTGATGTTACAGATGATGCAGCTATTGCATGCAAGCAGGTCAAGTTTCTACCATGCAAGCAGTAAAGCATTTGAAATATGTGTCATGCATAAAAGGAATGATTAAAAGGAAATCGTTTTGCCTAGTTATCAGGATAGAAAACTTAGGTTGAACTGTAGAGGTGGGGATGAAAATATGACCTCTGGATGTTGTACCATCAGTCTAACAAGAATTACAAAGAGTAAAATGAATATACTACTACCATGGGTAGGCCTGTCGCAATAAACAATAACTGTAGAGGTGGGGATGAAAATATGACCTCTGGATGTTGTACCATCAGTCTAACAAGAATTACAAAGAGTAAAATGAATATACTACTACCATGGGTAGGCCTGTCGCAATAAACAATAAATCAATTAATCGCATGATAAATTACAATTATCGAGCTCATTTGCATTTATCGGCTTTATCATTTCTTCATGTATCTTGCTTTCTACTGAAGTCACTGGATGACAAAAGGCTCAATCAAAGGCTCTTCACTGACCCCTCCATTTCTCTTTAAAATCTATTTTAACCGTACAAAATCGCATTTTTGGATCTTTAAGATCAGCTAAGCTGAGAACCTAAGCTATGAGCTAAGCTAACAGGCAGTCATCGTGGAAAAAATTCATGGTTGAAACCCGTGTCTTCACCTAAAAGTTGTTTTTCTCCGCAAAAAGAAGCTGATAACTTGTTTAATGACTTTTTAATTGTTTATGTTTATGTTTATTAAATTTGTTCATTTTTTACAAAAGAAACAATACAAGACAATCTCATAAATGATAGTGTACAAAATGTAAAAAAATGAAAGGTAGCAGAAAGAAGAATAAATCTTATTATATCTGCCCCTTACTTCCAACAATCAGATTAAACAACAATAATCAACCATGTAAACAATAATAATCTTCAACCAACTTTTTCCAACAATCAGATTAAACAATAATAATCTTCAACCAACAGTACAAAATGACTAACTCTTTCTAATTTTCTAACTAATACAATACACATTACGCTATTTCATATATATATTTTTAACACATTTGTTTTGATCATTTTTTTAAATGTAAACATTGACTTGGCATTTTTAACTACATTCTCCAAGCCATTCCATAATCTAATTCCCTGGATTGAGGTAGAACGTCCCTTCAAACTAGTTCTGAATTGTGGTTTTACAAACAACTCTGTCCCCTTAAGATTATAACAACTTTGTCTTTTAACAAAGTGCATTTGGATATTTAAAGGTAATGCATTATTTTGAGCCCTATACATAACTGATAAAATATTATAGTCTACCAAATCATGGAACTTCAATAACTTTAGTTGATAAAATAATGTACTTGATGGATGACGGTAATGTTTTCTAGTGATAATTCTTACAGCTCTTTTCTGTAATACAAAAATAGGCTTTGTGATTGTTTTACACGCATTCCCCCAAACATCAATACAATAGATTAAGTGTGGAACAATGATTGTGTTATACAACAAATACAGAGCTTTATCATTCAATAGGTCTCTGACTTTGTACAGTACTGCAATCGATTTAGCTATTTTTATTCTTACAGAATTTATGTGTTGTTTCCATGTCAGTTTGTCATCAATGATAACACCCAAAAACTTCACCTCACTCACTCTACAAATCTCAACATCCTCAATTTTGAGTGGAACATCAACAGTTTTCTTTTTATTACTGAATATCATGTAATTAGTTTTTTCTAGATTTAATGATAATTTATTTATTTTAAACCAAGTTTGTATCTTGACAAATTCTGTCTTTATCAATTCCAACATTTGTTCTATATCTTCACCTAAACAGAAAAAAGTGGTATCATCAGCAAAAAGTACACATTTAAGGAGTCCTGACACATTTACCAAGTCATTCACATATAAAATAAAAAGCTTTGGTCCAAGTACAGAGCCTTGGGGAACTCCACATGTGATATTACAGAGGTCAGATCTTACATCATTTATTTGTACAAATTGTTTCCTATCTTTTAAGTAGCTAGATACCCACTGTAATGCTGGTCCTCTAATACCATATTTGTTCAGTTTTTCAAGGAGAATGGTGTGATCAATAGTATCGAATGCTTTTTTTAAATCAACAAAAATACTGATACAATATTGTTTTTGATCGACAGCAGTAGTTATTTGTTCCATTAATTCCATGAGAGCCATTGATGTAGAGTTTTTTGATCTAAACCCATACTGACTGTTGCTTAGAATATTTGTTTATCTATACAGGTAGTCCCCGATTTACGAGCGCTCTGATCTACGAGGTTCCAGACTTACGAGCTGGCGAATTATTGGAAAAAACGCAAAAAATACTGAGTTTTCCTGTGTTTTTTCACCACAGTTCGTTAGCTAAACATGTGGACACACGTTTCCGATCATTTTTATGCACTCATAAGCAGTTTTTCGATGAAAAACGAGTGTTTGTAGTCGCGCTAGCAAAACCGTTCCAATTTACGAGCGAATTTCCGGACTTACGAGAAGCGTGGCGGCCGTTCCAAATTACGAGATTTCCGGTTTACGAGCGCCTCGTTGTAACGGATCTCGCTCGTAAATCGGGGACTACCTGTAAATTGATCTAGTCTGTTTACAAATAGTTTTTCAAGAATTTTTGAAAACTGTGGTAACAAGGATATAGGTCTATAATTGTTGAATACACATTTATCACCATTTTTAAAAAGAGGAACGACCTTAGCTACTTTCATATTATCTGGAAATATTCCTGTTGAAAATGATAAGTTACATATGTATGTGAACGGCTCAATAACATGGCTCATTATGTCCTTCACAAACATCATATCCATGTCCACCCAGTCTTTCGATCTCTTGTCTGTAAGATGTTTTACTACATTCATTATTTCCTCTTTGTTAGTTCCATTTAGAAAAATACTATTTGCACAACCTGTAATTGAGTGGATCACATTTTTATCTACTTTTGGTATCTTAGCTGCAAGGCTTGATCCAACATTCACAAAATATTGATTAAATCCATTTACAATTTCATTTTCATCATGAATTTCATCGTTGTCTTTTACAAAATATTTTGAAATACCAGTTTTTGCTTTATGATTCTTCAGGACACTATTCATTACTCGCCATGTTGCTTTCATATCACCATTACTTTTATCTAATAATTTACTATAATATTCTTTCTTATGTTTCCTTATAATCCCTACTAATTTATTTTTATACTTTTTATATTTTTCTTCAGCGCTCTGACTTCGCAATTTCAAGAAACATGAATACAAATAATTCTTTTTTTTACAAGCATTTCTCAACCCTTTTGTCATCCATGGTTGATCAATCGTATTTCTCTTTGTGTAATTTGTTTGCACACAATTCTTTTCATACAGAGCTTCCAGGATATTCATAAACTCATCATATGCTCTGTTCGCATCATCAACATACACATCATTCCAGTCTTGTTTATCTAGATCCTCTTTCAATTTTTCCAAAACTTTTTTTGACGTGTTTATGATCTTTTTCTTCATTGTGACTGCTTTTGTGATGCTTTGATCATTTTTATAGATTGTGAAAACTGGTAAATGATCACTTAAGTCGGTCGTTAAGATACCACCTATCACGTCCCCATTTGTTATATTTGTGAAAATATTATCAATTATTGTGGCACTATGAGTTGTAATTCTTGTTGGCTTTGATATCAATGGATACATATTTAAACTGTACATTGAGTTTATAAATGTGCTTATGTTATTTGAATCTGTTTTATTTCCCATATCAATGTTAAAGTCTCCACACAAAAAAACATTTTTATTAAAACTCTTCTCCATTAGCTCCAAGATTTTATCCGTGAATATTTCTATATTTGCTCCTGGTGATCTATATACACAACTTATTATTATGTTTTTATCGTTTTTGTTTATTATTTCTATTGTTATCATTTCCATAATATTATCAACTATTATTGACATTTCACTATTTAATTTACATTTTATTTCATTATTGACAAATAGAGCGACTCCACCACCTCTTTTATTATTTCTGTTCATATGATATAATTCATACCCCTCGATGTGAATATTACTTGTGTTATCATCATTGAGCCATGTCTCTGACAGCGCTATTATTGTAAAAGTTCTATTTAACTGTTTTAAGTAATCTGTTATTTTGGATATGTTTGCATTTATACTTCTGCTATTAAAGTGAATAATAGAGAGAACTCCATTTGATATATTGATGTCATTAAACTGCTCTTCATTATAATATTCGCTATCTTTTATTACAGGAAAAAAATTTGCATCAATCACATTTTCAACATTATATATTTTAGGTTCTGAGTCTTCGTATGTTGTCATGTTCTAATGTATTTGTTCATTTCACTGTATATTTTATCCATTTTGAGTGTGAGTTGCTTCATTGATTTGTAATTTTTCATCTCCTGTGTTCATCCAGATCCGTCAGCTCTTTTATCATTTTAGGCTGAGACCCTTCCTTTGTTTTGATAAAGATGTATCCATTTCTTGTCCATGTTGATGCTATTTTGTTTTTGTTTTTTAACCACCTTGCTTCCTTTGCAATTTTTCCATTTTTTTTGGTTAGATGTTCATTTATGTAAACTTTTGATCCCTGCAGATTTCTTTTATTCTGCATAACATAGTTTTTTGTATTCCTGCTAATGAACTTGACGACTACTGACGGTTTGAATCTTGGTGAATTACTGGGCAGGGTGTGACAGAACGAAATGTCCCCATAGTCTATGTTAATGTTCATGTCCTGTAAGAAAGTAACTACATGTTCCTCCAGAGTCTCTTGTTCTTCCTGAGATTCATACTCATTTGGGTCACTGTTATTAGGAGCTCTTTTATGTGTCCGACACTTACTAAAATCAAGTCCTGAGATCACCACGTTGTCTTGCTTTGTGTATTGTTCTAAATCCTCTATTTTTTGTTCTAGTTCAGCAATTTTATTGTCTTTGCTAATTATCAGTTATTTCAGTTCTCTTATTTCTTTAACCAGACCAGCCTGGGAATCCATTTTTTTTTGTTAAATTTTCTATTTGTCCACTCATAAAGTTGAGTGATTCTTTAAAGTCTTGCATTTCTACCAAGTTGTTTCCCTCCGGGTCTGGTGACTTTTGTCCTTTATTTCTCATATTTACAGAGTCTGGTGACTTTTGTCCTTTACTTCTCGTCATACTTACAGAGTTTGTAATCTAATGGTAGCAGGTCTCTGGTTTGTTTGCTGAACCACGTGGTCCTTCCACGAGGCTCACAGGTCTAACGATGGTGCACCCATATCTGCAGTTATTAGAACAGAACTCACGGTTTCAGCAGCCTGCAGCAATCAGCTCTATTATCCGAAGAGGTTTTGCTCACTAGATCCGATGTAGCCCAGTTAGCACAGCACGTAGCTCCAGTAGCTCCAGGCGCAGCTCCGACACCAGCCCAGCCCCAGGCGGCGGTCCCCTGGCTCGTCCACGGCGCTCGGCCCAGCTCGAAGCCCCACCGGCTCTCTCACGGCGCTCGGCCCAGCTTGAAGCTCCAGGCGGCGGTCCTCCGGTTCTCCCACGGCGCTTGGCCCAGCTCGAAGCTCCAGGTGGCGTTCACGGCTCTCGGCCCACTCGCGGCGCTCGGCCCAGCTCGAAGCTCCAGGTAGCGTTAACGGCTCTCGGCCCACTCGCGGCGCTCGGCCCAGCTCGAAACTCCAGGTGACGTCCATTCCTCCGAGGCGCTCGTAAAGCGAAAATTCGTAACTCGGAACGGCCGCCACGTGTCTCGTAAGTCCGGAATTTCGCTCGTAAGTTGGAACGGTTTTGCTAGCGCGACTACAAACACTCGTTTTTCATCGAAAAACTGCTTACGAGTGCATAAAAATGATCGGAAACGTGTGTCCACATGTTTAGCTAACGAACTGTGGTGAAAAAACACAGAAAAACTCTGTATTTTTTGCGTTTTTTCCAAAAATTCGCCAGCTCGTAAGTCCGGAACCTCGTAGGTCAGAGCGCTCGTAAGTCGGGGACTACCTGTAATTACTAAATATTGTCAAATTTCAAACAATATAATTGTTTATTGCAATAATTTCTGAGACAATCGCTCAGCAAAATGTGTTATCGTGACAGGCCTAACCATGGGGTTCATGGGGTTTCACACTTTGTGTAAAAATAATTAGAACAAAAACAAGCAAAAAATCCACTAGTTTCAAGCTTGAATTATATCTTTCTTAAATGTCCACTTTAAAGTGGCCGTGACATGATTTTTTGTAATAAATATGAATGCATTTCTGGTAAGATAACACTAACAACAAACAAAATAAAATAAATAATCCATGCTGGTGAGAAGAACAGTTGTTGAGATATTCACAAACAGTGACAGGAAGTGATGTAAATGGGAACACCTGCATGTAAACAGACCATTGCTACAATGGCTAACAACACAGACAGAAATTAATTGAAGGTTTCTTTAGTTTCTTTTGGGTCACTATCAGAGAAAGATGAAGTACAGTCAGCGTTCAAATAATATTTCAATAAACAAAGACCAGTTCCCCTTTGATGTCAATTCCCATTTCACTTTTCCTGGACCAATTTCAAAAGAAAAAAAAATGCCAGTAATGTGACAAATTGGGTAAAATCATATTATTCCAAATCTCTTAAATATTCAGTTCAATTCAGTTTATTTATATAGCGCCAAGTCACAACAGAAGTCATCTCAGGGCAGTGAACAGAAACATTCATATACTTAAAAAGTAAGTTTACGCTATTTATCTGAGGAGCAGACTGCTTTGAATTTAACTCCATCACTGAACTCTCATCTTGAGCAAGCATGAAGGCGACAGTAGAAAGGAAAAACTCCTTCATGAGGAAGAAACATTTAGCAGAACCAGGCTCAGGACAAGTGACCATCTGCTTCGACCGGCTGGGTTGAGAAGACAGGAAGGAGGAACAGATACACAATAGCAGGTCGAGAATCACATGTTAAGCTAGAAATAGTATCAAATGAAAACTATTCAATTTTAATCCAATAATTCTCAGTCAGGTCATCTGGACAGTTTCTTTTTTATGGAAACGTTTCGCCCTCTATCCGGAGGGCTTCATCAGTCAGAGGAGTTCCAGCAAACTGTTTCCCCACCAAGCAGTAAGCACCTTAAGTGGACCAACCAGATTGCTGGAGCTAAGATGGTTTCTGGGGGCCGTCTTGTCCCTCATCGACTCCTCCCAAGCAGGCAGCCGCAGCCAAATTGGTTCAAGGCAACAAAGTTCATGCTCAATCATCCAGGTACTAGGAATGCACGATATAAACGGTACACGGTAGAAACGATAGACATTTAGCCTACAATAGAGATCTGTCTTCTACCGGCTAACCACAAAATCAGAGTTGTCAGAGTTAATGGTTACTTTTTTTGTGTTGAAAACTGTGCATAAGTGGTGTTAAAGTCTTTTCTTCGAGTGCTAAGTAGCGAAGCTATAAGCTAACTACGTCCGGCTTGCCGTAGTGTTGCCATTTTCGGATGCATGCGCAAAACGCTGTGTTCTGTTGAAAGTTTTTTTTTTGTCAAAAGTTAAAGTAAGCGTTGGTCAGCTTTAGAGAAACCTGCCCTCTGATCTGTGAACAGAACACTGTGTTGTGTGATTTTACTGCGAGACCCTCTGGTCAAAGCCACAGAGGAAACTGGTTGCCTTGTCAGCTCTCCTTAAAGCTGAAGGAGACGCCCACTAAAGGGTTGGAGGGTGAAGTGTTGTCAGTGTAAAATGCTGCTCTGTTACTGTTATTTTCTTAAAGCTGCACTATGTAACTTTGTAATGCAGTCTGTAACTTTTCTAACAATATATTTTTAACATATTTCTTCACTCTGTCACTATCTACTGACAGACTGATGTTAGACAAAGTAATCTCTGAAAAAAACTATAGTCCCCTTGCTTCTCTATCAGCATTTATAAAAACACTAAAAACACAGAGTGACCCGCCTTAACCAGCCAATAAAAACAGAGTTTGTAACCAGCCAATAAAAACAGAGCTTGAATTTGAATCAGCCAATAAAAACAAAGCTTGAATTTGAATTTCAGCAGGGCCAGGGGGAGCAGAGCCATATATGGCTCCGAGGGGGAGGGATCAGAATGCTTTGCCTGTTGAAAATATTGTTAAGTTCTGCACTCTACAGAAAGTTACACATAGCACCTTTAAGTGACAATATTGGAAACTGTTAAGAGTTAACAACATAGTATTTAGTTTAAAACTTATGGCTAGAACTACACAAGATATATTTTGCACTGTTCTGCACTACAAGAAAGAAGCCTAATGCTTGAGTTGTTAATTATTTAAAAACTCTCTGGACCTAGTAGTGAAATTTTCTTAATAGAGATTATTTTGTGGTATAGCAGTTTTCAAAATAAATTATGGCAAAAGGACATCCTATGCATTTTTTTTCCATTCCTATTGCAAGTTTTATACCAAAAACATATTGCAATATATATCGTTATCACCACCCTTCACAATACATATTGTGTAGGCATGTAACAGTACAAGTGGGTGTACCGAACCGTTTCGGTACACCACGTTCGGTTCACCTGCGTACCGGTTTTTTTTTTTTTTTTTCACTCATTAAACGTTATTAACGGGGGAATATATGCACCGCGGAACAAAATTTCCTGGGCGCGTTTCAGCACGGAGCTATTATCGCGCAGCACGCGTAGCACGTGCAGCTTTTAGCCGTTAGCATCTCGTGCGGTCTCCTGTTTGTGAACGTTATATAGCTTTCTTGTTAAAAGACTAGCGCACATTCAAAGCTGTGTGGACTTTGTTTCATGAAGACTCTGTAGCAGCAACACGTCTAACGTGAACGCGCTGGAAACTATGTCATCCGAACGTGAACGAAGAAACAGCAGCTGTATTAAAACTACTTCATCAGGTGATTCAGATCGGTCCAGAGCAAACACAAGCTGTGAGTTTTTAAATCGCTGAATCTAAGTCTGAATGCTGGTGAAGATTCTCAGTCGTCCAGGACATGATAAATCAAAAAGGCGTTCAATTCAAGATCAACTGGACTTTATTTGTAACAGAAGACATTTCGCTTCTCATCCGAAAAGCTTTATCAATTCATGATGGTGCGTGACTCCTGTTATAAATCCAAACGCACACACAGTCTGGTCATTGAATTGATAAAGCTTTTCGGATGAGAAGCGAAACGTCTTCTGTTACAAATAAAGTCCAGTTGATCTTGAATTGAACGCCTTTTTGATCTAAGTCTGAATGTTGTTATATGCGCAGGCTTTAAAGTTACTGATCCTTGCTATGAGACATTCATCATGTCAACACTTCAAAAAGTTCAGCTCTTTATGAAAAAACAAATTGATGTTGTCAACAAGCCCTGGACCAGATTAAAGCCCTGCCATGATGATGAAGAGTGATTCAACCGTTCAAGAGGTATTGTTCTTTTATTATTATTATTATCTAAATAATCTTTTTTTTTATTTAAATCATAATCTTATTAACTTTTTTTTTTTTTACCTCTTTGTTTTTTATTTCCAGTCTGGGACAGAGGTAGCTGCTCTCTTCTTCCACTTCAGGGAAATCCACCTGCAGCTAAGAAGTGTGTGATGACTGAACTGAACTCTGAACTTTTCCAGGACCTGTCCCACCAAGAAGAGGTTGTGAGTACAGTAATGAGGACAAATACAGCCACACTGCTGCTACTGGACAAAAACTTGATTAGTTAGATTGTAAACAGTCTGTTGCTGCTTATTGTTCTGGTTCTGACTGTTATTGTTGCTGCTTATTGTTCTGGTTCTGACTGTTATTGTATTTATTAAGATTTTTATTATTGTTCATATAGTTTATTTATTGTAGAGTGATGTTTATTTAAAATATCATCCAAATTGGTCACTTTTATTTATTACTACAATACAATACAAACTTATTTTTGGCATATTTTCAAAATAAACATTTTGTAAGTCTTTATTTTGTCTTTTTTTTTTGTACCAAAAATTAACCGAACTGAACCCTCCTTGTAATTGAACCGAACCGAAATGTGATTTTAGCGTACCGTTACACCCCTAATATCGTGATATGAAATTTATGCCATATCGCACATCCCTACCAGGTACCGAATCCAATAATTCTCAGTCGGGCCATCTGGACATTTTCTTTTTTATAGAAACTTTTCACCCTCCATCCGGAGGGCATCATCAGTCAGAGGAGTTCCAGTAAACCGTTTCCCCCACCAAGCAGAAAACACCTTAGTGGACCAAATTTTTTTTATTCAATTTTAACAATTCCTTTTACGAAATGAGGTAAATTTATCCTCCAATAGTCTAAGTCTATGGCAGCATAACAAGCAAATCCTAACTATAGGATTTATCAAAAGGAAAGTCTTAAGCCCAGTCTTAAAACTGGACAATGTGTCAGCTTCAGGGACAGAAACTGGAAGTTGGTTCCACAAGAGAGGAGCCTGGTAACTGAACAATCTGCCTCCCAATCTGCTTTTGGAAACTTTAGGAACTACAAGTAAGCCTGCAGTTTGACAGCGAAGTGCACCGTTAGGAAAATATGGAACAATAAGATATGTAATATAAGATGAAGCTATGTTGTTGAGGGCTTTGTAGATTTTGAAGATTTTGAACCAACTTCTGAATTTGACAGAAGGGTTAGATGCTTTCTTCCATTTGTGGGCTATGCTTGTCACAGACACATTAAACTCTTTTCTATTTGCAGTTACACAAACCATACCACTGTACAGCATACTTAAAAAACAGCAACACAGCCAATCAAGGTGCTGCACAATAAAACAACAAGCATAGGAAAATTGATAAATTACATAAATCTACAGTTGATTTAAACATTAAAGAATACCTAAACTAAATAAAAGCACAATAAGGTCAAAATCATCTCACATCGGGTAGAACTCCAGGTGGTAAAAATGAGATTTTAAACAAGATTTTAAAACAGCATGTGAGAGAGCCTGCCTAGTATGCAAACACTTCAAATCATGTTGCATCTGTGGACTCGTGTTTTTGTAAAATTAAAAAAAGATCGATCAGCGTATCAGATGTGCAACTCTTGTAATACTGATTGTGAAAACATGCTGTGCATAAATTATCTGTGAATGCCTCGTAGCATGCAATATATCCAGTGGATGCACTCCACTGCCTAGTGCAAGTATCACTTCAATTTTGCTAAGCATTTTGCTTGAACCATTGTACAAACAGCTGCAAGGCACAATTTTGGCAGACACAGTCACAAGCTGACAAAATATTAAACCTTATATCTGTGTTTAGTCCCATTAAAGCCCTAAAGGGCTCAGGCTGAAGAGGAAAAACACATCACCTCCAGAACAGTTTTGTCCCCTTTCCACCTCTTGCTATCACTGCAGAACAAATAATT
>JBBPBX010105646.1:0-11556 GCA_038048925.1 Garcialebias charrua | reverse complement strand
GTGGGGGAGGAAGGGAGGAGGGGGAAGGGGGGATGTTTGTTAGTTTCTGCTCAGAAACTTAAGTATTTTATAATGAAGGGTAAAACAGCCAAAATATATGTCTTTGTTTGTGTTTTGTCACTTAGCAAAATAACTCGTGATCCACTAAATTATTTTTTGTAAACCTTCAAAAGTAATGAATGGCTGGACATCTACAATTAATTAACTCCTGTAGTAAACCCAATTCAAGTTGGCAATCATAGTGATGGGGGTGTGTGGGTGGAGGGGGTTGCAGGATGGGTGATGGGAAGGGGTTACCTGCCAAGCTTTATCTGTGGAGGATACAGACGCAGCTGCACTGTTCAAAGTTGTGAACCTTTAGACAGACAAACGTTTGTGTACAGTATTCATTAATATATGTGAGCAAAATGAATATCAAACTGGAAATGTTTAGATCCAGTGAGATCACTTACACCTAACTTCCAAAATAGAAATTTCTCAAAAACAAAAACCAAGGTACCGGTACTCGCATTAACTCTCAGAGAACAAGCTGAAGTCAAAACCAAAACAATTACAGTCAGACACAGAAAGCTGCATGGGTAGGAGGGGGGGAGAGAAAGGCCCACAGATAATAGACTAGGAGCCAGCTGCCCACACACACACAGATGAAAATGGGAGAAAGAAAAAGGTTGTAGTGCTCCACAAACACAAACATAGGCTACATGTAAAAAAGGACTAAAAATGTCAAAAAAATTTAAACAAACACAGAATGACGCGTCATAAAAAGATAAATGTTCTTGCCTTAATTTCTCTTCTTGCCTGGCCGGGCTCACTAAACGTCCAATAAAGATATTGACGGTCAGCCTCACATGTCTGGTCTTGGCATAATTGATTGTCCTCACTTATGAATCACAGAATATCTTGGTTCTGCCAACTACCGTGTGTGCATTAACATATAGTTCTTGAAAAACAGACACCTCAATCCAAATTTTTAGTCCTCGGCTCAGGGTGAACTAGTTCCTGTTACTGTACTCAAATTGTTTTAAAAACGACGTATCAACAAACACTTTTTCACACTCACTTTCTTGTTGACCTGTGCAGTGTCTGGAAATCTCCGCCAATCTGACCTTGACAGCACCAATGGACAGAGGACGCTGGCCAGAGAGAAACCAACTGGACTTTTTGTCATATTTACCGTGCCTCACAGCGCTCTCTCTGTTTGGAGGTCATCAGGAGCCAGATATGGGGAGAATGGGTTTCGGCACCATAATGATGGGGAATTTAAACCCTTGTTACCTTAATAAAAACCACACAAGATAAACAAGAGAATTGTGTTAACACAGATAATGAAACTTTGCAAAGGGGATAAGGCTTTTTAATGTACTTCTGAAACTTGGTTGGTCTCATGAACACATTCTTGCACAAATCCGAATTGTGCAGCTATCACAAACCATTTATACAAGAAGGAGGAGGAGTTGACAAGTTACACAAATCTCTGACAACTTACAGATAGATAAACTGCAGTCAGGGTTCTGTATGAGGTAGGAACATCTAATCAAAACATTGTACCATGTGTTCTGTTCTCCGATATGTATATATTTAGTAAACCCTTGAGGCTACACAGAAGCATGCGTGACACGACTCCGTCTTAACAGGTAACCTTTATTACGGTCCGACCTGCAACACAATACAACACAAAGGTTCCTACCAACAGCCTGATACTACATCCCCCTTTCTGAATAGGATTTGTTGTCAACAGTGCACAAACTCAAATCTCTTTACAGTCACAGTTCAGCCTAAGAACCCAGATGTATATAAATCTCAGAACAGTAATCTCTGTAACATTTAACTTTAACTAAGAGGGAGGGGTGGACTACCCAAATCCTCTAACTGAGTGTGGGGATTATTCTGCCCCATGCAGGAAACTCACTCAGTTCCTATGAACAAATATAATCATCCAGATAAGCTGGAGGTCTCCTATTTCTCAGTGAAACTCGACTCTCAGGTGGTGGAGTCTGATGGCTAGCCTCCTGCTGGTCTTCATCTGGATCAGGTGTGTGTGTGTAATTGTCAATGTTTTCTTCATGTACTGTCTCATGTGGAACAGCAGAAGTTTCAGTTGCTCTAGGAGTGTGTGAAAGGTGGTAGTTATTCCTTCTCAGCAAGCCTCTGGGTGTCTCGACAATGTAGGATCGAGGTGGACCTGCTCCAGACACTACTCTTCCTCTTGTTTGCAGATCTGTCACCCACACCTCCTCACCTGGATGTAGAGTTGACATGTTGTGAGCCCGGTGCCTCCGGTTGTAGTTTTGTCTTTGTTTCTGTCTATAATTGTCCTCTGCAGTCCTCAGTTTTTCCATATCAACATTCTTTGGTGTTAGTTGCGACTGAGTAACAGGAACAGTTGTCCTTATCCTCCTTCCCATGAGAAGCTCAGTCGGACTGAATCCATTTGCCAATGGAGCGGAACGGTAGGCCATGAGAGCGAGATACGGATCCTTCGACTTTTTAAGGAGAGTCTTGATGGTTCTGACAGCTCTCTCAGCCTCGCCGTTGCTCTGAGGAAAATTTGGGCTGGAGGTTTCATGGCTGAAACCCCATTCTTGTGCAAATCTTCTGAAGGAATCTGAAGCAAACTGTGGCCCGTTATCAGATCGGAGACATTCTGGTATGCCATGCCGTGCAAAGATGGACTTACAGTGTTCAATCACTCCTTCAGATGTTGTGGAGGTAAGTTTTGCAACTTCAAAAAATCTTGAGAAATAATCCACAACAATCAAATATTGTTTTTCCTTAAACTGGAAAAGATCAGCTCCCACCATGGCCCATGGTCTTTGTGGGAATTCAGTGGGCAGTAGTGGCTCTTTGTGTTTTGTTCTCTCCCGACAGCATGTGTCGCAGGTCTCCAACAGCTTAATCAGCTCGCTGCTGAGACCCGGCCACCACACTGAATGTTTGGCTCTTTCTCTGCATTTAGTTATTCCCAAGTGACCCTCATGTAGTTTCAAAAGAATGTCCTTTCTGAGAGAAGCTGGAATCACTATTCTGCTACCATAAAGAAGCAGACCATTTTGAACAGTAAGTTCACCTGAGAATGGCAGATAAGGCTGAACACTTTTCTCAGTAGAGTATTTATCTGGCCACCCTTCTACACAGAACGTTTTCAGCTGTTTGAGTATGCTGTCGTCGTCCTGATGTCTTTGGATTTCTCTCAGTCGTGGTTCTGTGGCAGGTAAAGATGCAACGACTGAGTCAACATACAAGTTGACCTCCTCTTCTTGCAGACCTCCTGACTCGCTGGAGATTGGAGCTCTGGACAAAACGTCAGCTGTAGCAATATTTTTGCCAGCCACATGGGAAATACTGTAAGAATATCTCATTAGTCGCATTCGTAGTCGCTGTATGCGAGGAGGAAGATCGTTTAGACCCTTCGACCCCAGCAACGGGACTAATGGTTTATGGTCAGTTTCAATGTGGAAACTCTTCCCGATCAGAAACTCTGCGAACCTCTCACAGGCCCATGTTGAAGCGAGAGCCTCCTTCTCAATCTGAGCATACCTCTGCTCCGTGTCGCTGAGAGACCGTGATGCATATGCCACCGGCTTCCACTCTGTATCAGTGTTTTTCTGAAGTAGAACTGCACTGAGTCCATACGATGATGCATCCGCTGACACACGTGTCTCTGCTCTCGGGTCGTACAACGCCAGTCCTGGTGGTGTTGTCAGATCAGTTTTAATAGCGTCGAAAGCTTGTTGCTGTGGTGAACCCCACGACCACATGTTTGACGTCTTCAGAAGATCTCTCAAAGGTCTGGTCTTTTCTGCTAGGTGGGGAAGGAACTTCCCAAGATGGTTCACCATACCCAGAAAGCGTCTCACCTCACTTATGTTTCTGGGCTCCTCCATGGCTCTGACAGCGCTGACTTTATCCGGGTCTGGACTGACCCCTGATGCATCGATGACTTGTCCCAAGAACTTTATTCTGCGTTTAGAAAACTCACATTTGTCATTTAGTGTTACATTCGCCTCCTGGAGTCGAAACAGTGTCTTCCTCAGTCTTTCATCGTGCTCCTGCTGTGTCGTCCCCCAGATGAGGACATCATCCATCTGACAAAGGACTCCATCCAGGCCCTCCAGAATCCGTGACATGCGTTTCTGGAAGTGCTCGGGTGCTGATGAAATCCCAAAGCAGAGCCGATTGTAGCAATACCGGCCAAAAGGTGTGATGAAGGTGGTGAGCAGTGAAGACTTCCTCGATAGTGGAATCTGCCAGAATCCAGCATTGGCATCCAATTTGGAAAACACTTTTGCTCCTGCCAGCTGTCCGAGCGTGTGCTCTACTGCTGGGAGAGGATGTTTTTCTCTCATGACATATTTATTCAGTTCTGTGAGATCAATGCATATTCTCACCTTGCCCGAGCTCTTGGGGACAACCACCATAGGCGCACACCAGTCTGTTGGCTCCTCCACTTTGGTGATGACTCCTTCCCGTTGCATACGGTTGAGCTCTTCTTTAACTTTAGGCAGCAGTGGCAGGGATATCCGCCTCGGCGTTGAGAGGGAGAAAGGCTGCGCATCTGGTGACAGAACAATGTTATATTCACCCTCCATCAGTCCTAGTCCTGTGAAAAGTTTTGGAAACTCCTGCCTCACAGCTTCAATGGAGTCCAAACTAATTTGGTTTATTCTGGCAACCAGTTTTAATGCCATTGCAGCACGTCCACTCAGCAGTGATGTACACAAGTCCTTCACAACATAAATGTCTTCCTTGGTACTACCACTGTTGTTACTGAGAGTTGCTGTAAACTTGCCTTTCACCTTCAAATCGGTGCCTCCCGGTCCCTGTAGGATTTTCTTTGGTTTTTCTAATTTGCCTAATTGATGCTGAGAATACCATGTCTCTGGGACAGCTGTGACATCAGCTCCTGTATCTATTTTAAATACAGTCTTATGTTTGTCCACCAGTATGTCTGTCATCCATGGATTTTCATTAGCTTCTGTAGAAAGTGATCCCAGGAAAGCAACATCCATGTCTATATTTGTGCTTTCTGTTTCAAATCCAGCATTTACTTCACATATTTTTTTATTTCTGCAGACTTTTGCAAAATGTCCCTTCTTTCCACAATAATTGCAGGCTGCTTCTCTAGCAGGGCATTGCTGCATACTGTGTCCTTTCATGTCACCACATCTTCTGCACTGGACCTTTTTATCCTGTGTTGTTTTTGTGACAAAAGGTTTGAACGCGGCCTTCGGTTGTCTGTAGCGCGCGCTCCCGCTCGCGTGAACGCGGTCCAACTGCGCCCCCACAATGTCCGGCTTGAAGTTAGCATGAAGCATTTCCTGTTGCTTTTTTACTAGCTCGCTCTGACGGGCTCTGTTTAACGCCTTCTCGAGCGTCAGTTCAGCGTCCATTTGTAGCTGTTCTGATAGTCTTTTATCTCTCAAACCCACGACGAATCTGTCACGCACCATCTCATCATGCAAAGTCCCGTATCCACAGTATTCAGCCAAACAGTGCAGCGCGGTGTGAAAGCCGTCGATGGACTCACCCGTCTCCTGTTGGCGCTGATTGAATTTCGCCCGTTCAAATATAACATTCCTGCGGGCTACGAAGTGAGCATCCAGCCGTCCTTTAACAGTCTCGTACTCACTCGCTTCTTCTGGAGTTAGATGCAGGGAAACCAGTATATCTTCTGCCTCGTCCCCCATGGTGTAGATAAGCGTGTTTACTTGGTTTTCATCCGCTTGTGTCTCCAAACCAGACGCGATACGAAACCTCTCGAAACGCTTTATCCACTTCGTCCAGTCTTCAGTTCTGAACGTGAACTTTTCTGGCGGGGCGACTTGAAACTGGCTCATGATGACGTCGTTTTTAATTCTCTCTCTTCACTTAGTATTTTATACTTTTACACTTCTGACACCATGTTCTGTTCTCCGATATGTATATATTTAGTAAACCCTTGAGGCTACACAGAAGCATGCGTGACACGACTCCGTCTTAACAGGTAACCTTTATTACGGGCCGACCCGCAACACAATACAACACAAAGGTTCCTACCAACAGCCTGATACTACACCATGAACAAGCTTAAGCTTAAAGAAGTTTGTCTGTTCTGCCTCAAGGACCAACACTGTTTGTATTTCAAATTAACTGTTTGAATGTGAACAGAGAACATTTGATTTAAGTGAGCTGGGTAAGAATGATTGTGTCAGAGTAATTAGTTTTAGATGATAAATGTTGAACATCTCCATCAATAACCTTAGTCCTTTTGAAATCCTTTTTGCAGCTCCGTCCAACCTAGGAACTGGGCCACCAACAGATCCCACGAGTGATCTGAAACATTGTGACCATAACATGATGAATTGTTGTATTGAACTAACAAAACAATTACATTCCATTAGGACACAGGTTCAAGGAGGACTCCCTGGACCAGCCCAGAAACAATTACATTGTATTTCTCCTGGAGACTTTGTTATGATTAAATGTTTCAAGAGAAAGCGCTGGAACTCCCCGAGGTGGACAGGACTGTAATGATAGTGTAAGAGTGGCACCTGCTGCAGCCCCAAGATGGTCGCCAATCATCCACAGCTGACGGTCATCCACCTGACGAGTTCCACATCTACTTAAGGCTGCAGTCGAGTTCTACTCTTCGCTGAAGCATTTTATGCCACACATGGTATTTATGCCTCTAGCCAGTTTGTGAGTACATTTGAGAGAAACTTACCCTGTGCTTGTTGTGTTCTCAGCCCTCGGATTCTCCTGGTTCCAGCTCTCTGCTCGTCGTGCTTTGCCCTCCAGCCACTTGCCTGCCTCACTCGCCCTCTGGGACTCCATCTCAAGGACTTTAGGACACTCTGGAATCATCCTCCTCTTTTCATCCGTAAGGAAACAATAAACAAACAAAAGCAATTACCCTGGAAGAACTTTCTGATCAAACCCATCTGACTGTCCTCTTTTCATCTTCCAGGAAATCCAGAGGACTCTTGTACATTTGTAAATAGATATTCCCCACTGTAAATAAATAAACACTGTTACTTTTGCACCTTTTTGTCTTGTGTCGTTCTGGGTCTCGTTACTGGGTTACCTTTTGAGATCATAACAGATAGTTGTTATTATTGAATCCACCACTAGGGGAGCTGTAGACTACTGCATGTATAAAGCGTAGAAGAAGAGTTGAATAAAAGAAGTTATCAAGCTAGCACACGAGGCTTCTTCTCAATGTTTTATTCTACATAAGAATAAGAACATTACATGGTACCAGGAAGTTGATCATTCCCATGGCTCTTAAGACACCTTTTTTGTCAGTGGGTGCAGGCATGTTTAATATTGCTTGCACTTTCGACTGATCAGGTTCCACTCCATCACTTGTGACCTTGTCTCGTAAAAAGGTCATCTCTGTGACTCCAAAAAGGCATTTGTCTCTATTTAATTTCAGTCTATTCTTTTTTACTCTCTACAATAGCTTCTCCAGCCTGTCGTCATGTTGTTGTTTTGTGTTACCCCAGACCACAAGGTCATCTATGTAGACTCTGGTGCCTTCCAGTCCTTCTATTATGGTCTCCATTGCTCTGTGGAAAATTTCTGGCACTGATTTAATACCAAATGGTAATCTTAGGAAACAATAACGTCCAAATGGTGTGTTGAAGGTAGTGTATCTCTGTATGTGTATATAAGTCAGCTCCTATGTGTTGTTCATTGTCTGGTCATCGTTGGGTCTTGCTTGATGTTTCCTATGTTCCCTGCCTTCTGAGTAAGTTTGCTGCCCTGCTCAGCATATTGAGTTTTGATCATTAAATGTATATTTTTGCACTCCTGGCTCCCTGAGAGTTCTTGTCTGCACTATTGGGTTCTGACCTGCTTTCTGAGTGAATCCTGACAGTATCTGCTGTTTTCTGGGTCCAGCCTCAGCTGCCAAAAACCCTGTGAAACGTCCAGCTTGCTAAAAAACTTAGCTCCTGTCATGTCATTCATTATTTCTTCTCTTTTTGGGATCTGATAATGCTCTCTTTTAATATTTTCATTAAGATCTTTGGGATCAAGACAGACTCTTAATGCACCTGTGTTTTTTTTCTTGACACATGTGATGGAGTTCACCCAGTCTATAGGCTTCTCTACTTGTCCAATGACACCCATTTTAGTCATTCTTTCTAATTCTTTTTTTTTTTAGATCAGCCCGGAGTGGTGCAGGAACTCTCCTTGGTGCATGCACTACTGGAATAGCATCATCCTTGAGCTGAATTTTGTAAGCATAGGGTAATGTTCCCTGTCCCTTGAAGACTGAATGAAATTTATTTACAATGTCTGTGCTTCCTTCACGCTGCTGGTGGTGCTCCAGTCTTTTGTCTTGTTCAGATACTTCTATGTTGTCAGCATTAATCTGATAGATCCTCTTGACCAGATCCTCTTGACCAGTCCTAGGTCTTCAGGTGTTTTGTCTCCTATGAGAGACTCATGCCCATTAGGCACAATGGTAAACAGAAGGTTATGCTTTTTGCCTTTTACTGTTACATTCAGTCTGCAGCCACCTTTTGTTTGTATCGGTTGGTTGTTATAAGCCTTCAGAGGTGAGACTTTTTCTGACTGAATTTTAGGCTTTTCCTTTAATGTGTTGAAATCCCTTTCGCTGATTAAGTTAACTTTGGCCCCAGTGTCAATTTTGAATGTCACTATGGTCCCATTAACTAATAGTGGAGCAGTCCATTTGTCTTCTGCGACCACATTTACAGCTTTAACAGCGTCTGCTTTTGATGACTGTGAGCTGGCATCTTCATCTTGTGACACCAATTTGATGTAAAATGTTTCACTTAATGCATCACAGTCAGCTGTGTCTTCCTGCACTGTGTGGATTTCTTGTCCTCTTTTCTTGGAGAAACACATTTTAGCATAATGGTTTAGTCCTTTGCATGTTGCACGTGTTTTTCACCACATCTTTTGCAACTGTAAATTTCTTTATTATTGTCTTTGCTATTAGTGTCATCATTTTTAAATTTGTTCCAAGGTTTTCTTTTTATCACTGCATTGACAGACTGATCTTCTTGATGTGCTGTTCTTTGTGAGGGCTCTTGAAAACAGATGACATGCTGTCGTGCTAACTCGCTGGCTTGACATATTTTTATAGTACTGTCCAACGTTAGCTCCGTTTCTCTTAATACTCGCAAGATGGCGGCTGAGCAGAGAGGACGCTTTTAGTCGGGCTCCTGCCAATACTACCTCCAAAAGAGTATTTTGGAGATCTTGTACTCGCAGTTTTTTGCGCTGGATGTGCAGAGAGGAGTGCTGAAAAAGCTGCGGAAATTGGACTAGAACATGCGATCCAGAATTATGAATCTACAAGCCAACGTGTCCGTGAGTTTTTGCCGAGAGTTAGCCTAGCGTAGCTACAAACCGGGCTAATCAAAGCTAACCGAGCTGGGTCACCGTAACCGGGTGCCGTAGCTGCGGAGCTGCGGGCTTCGTGAACAAATAAACCGGAAAAATACGCTGGTTGTTACGAAGAAACGCGGGCCGGCACGCTGAAGGTGCTTTGTTGCAGCGAAAGTAAACAACAAAGCTGGGAGTGGAGGCTACAGGCTACAAGCTAACGCTAGCCATGTGCTGCTGTTAAAAGCTAATGCGGCAAAACAACACGGAGTTGGGGATTGTTGCTACAGGCTGACGAGAGAGCCGAGAGCCTAAACGCCACCTGGGGCTTTGAGCTGGTCCGTGCGCCGCGATTGGGCCGCGAGCAGTGAACGCCACCTGGGGCTTTGAGCTGGACCACGAGCCGTGAACGCCACCTGGGGCTTTGAGCTGGACCGAGCGCCACAAGTGAGCCCAGAGCCATAAACGCCACCTGGGGCTTTGAGCTGGACCAAGCGCCGCGAGTGAGCCGAGAGCCGTGAACGCCACCTGGGGCTTCGAGCTGGACCAAGCGCCGCGAGTGAGCCGAGAGCCGTGAATGCCACCTGGGGCTTCGAGCTGGGCCGAGCGTCGTGGGTGAGCCAGAGGACCACCGCCTGGGACCAGGCTGGTGTCGGAGCTGCGCCGGGAGCTATTGGAGCTGAAGCTACGTGCTGTGCTAACTGGGCTACATCGGATCTAGTGAGCAAAACCTCTTCGGATAATAGAGCTGACTGCTGCAGGCTGCTGAAACCGTGAGTTCTGTTCTAATAACTGCTGATCTGGGTGCTGCACTGCTAAGTTGTGCACTGCTGGTCCAGAGCCACCATCGTTAGGCCTGTGAGCCTCGTGGAAGGGCCACGTGGTTCAGCAAACAAACCAGAGACCTGCTACCATTAGATTACAAGCTCTGCAAGTATGACGAGAGGTAAAGGACAAAAGTCACCAGTCTCTGCAAATATGAGAAATATAGGACAAAAATCACCAGACCCGGAGGGAAACAACTCAGTAGAAATGCAAGAATTTAAAGAATCACTCAACTTTATGAGTGGACAAATAGAAAACTTAACAAAAAAAATGGATTCCCAGGCCGAACTGGTGAAAGAAATAAAAGAACTGAAAGGACTGATAATTAGCAAAGACAATAAAATTGCTGAACTGGAACAAAAAATAGAGGACTTAGAACAATACACAAAGCAAGACAACGTGGTGATCTCAGGACTTGATATTAGTAAGTGTCAGACAAATGCAAGAAATCTTACCAACGAAGACCAAACTGAGAATGCATCTCAGGAAGAACAAGAGACTCTGGACGAACGTGTAGTTACTTTCTTACAGGAAAGAAACATTAACATAAACTATGGGGACATTTCGTTCTGTCACACCCTGCCCAGTAATTCACCAAGATTCAAACCGTCAGTAGTCGTCAAGTTCTATAGCAGGTATACAAAAAACTATGTTATGCAAAATAGAAGAAATCTGAAGGGAACAGACGTTTACATAAATGAACATCTTACCAAAAAAATGGAAAAATTGCAAAGGAAGCAAGGTGGTTAAAAAGCAAAAAAAAATAATACATTCAACATGGACAAGAAATGGATACGTCTTTATCAAAACAAAGGAAGGGTCTCAGCCTAAAATGATAAAAGAGCTGACGGATCTGGATGAATTCAGGAGATGAAAAATTACAAATGGATAAAATATACAGTGAAATGAACAAATACATTAGAACATGACAACATACGAAGACTCAGAACCTAAAATATATAATGTTGAAAATGTGATTGATGCAAATTTTTTCCCTGTAATAAAAGATAGCGAATATTATAATGAAGAGCAGTTTAATGACATCAATATATCAAAAGGAGTTCTCTCTATTATTCACTTTAATAGCAGAAGTATAAATGCAAACATATCCAAAATAACAGATTACTTAAAACAATTAAATAGAACTTTTACAATAATAGCGCTGTCAGAGACATGGCTCAATGATGATAACACAAGTAATATTCACGTCGAGGGGTATGAATTATATCATATGAACAGAAATAATAAAAGAGGTGGTGGAGTCGCTCTGTTTGTCAATAATGAAATAAAATGTAAATTAAATAATGAAATGTCAATAACAGTTGATAATATTATGGAAATGATAACAATAGAAATAATAAACAAAAATGATAAAAACATAATAATAAGTTG
>JBBPBX010105645.1:0-11556 GCA_038048925.1 Garcialebias charrua | reverse complement strand
TGAATAGCAAACAACCATCAGGGTGCTAACGATCCATCGTCAGGCTGATGGTCCTCCTTGATCATGTGAGCAGCTGGTTTTGGCTGTCATCAGCCAACTGGTTGATCCACTGTGAGAGGGTGCTATTTATAAGACTGAGCTGAATACAGCTTCTCAGACTGAGGAAGTCTTTCGGACGAAAGACAAAACGTTTCTACAGTTTTTTTGCTTTGTTTTGTTTTCTTGAATGTCCAGAGGACCAGACTTAGCTTTTTTAGATTTTTCTACCTGGATTATTGAGCATGCATCAGGGTATTCCAAATCAAATGTTCCAAATTTTTTAACGGCATAGTAATCTTAGTGTAGTTAAACTTTTGACTTTGAAGAAATAAAATTGCCTGAACAATTCTCATTCTTCTGGAATTTAGCAAATAGAAAAACGTTGGTAATCCTAATTGGCCTAAAATAGGTAAAGCTTATTCTGATTTCACGTCAGACAGTGTGAAAAAAGTGCATGTATCTTTTTAAATATTGTATGTAAACTTCTGGTTTCAACTGTAAGTGTGTCATATTCAATAGTGAGGTTTTGTATCAAACAAGAATCAGTAGAAAATTATTAATGGGGAATGTTCATCTTTATGTTTTAAATCACTAATGGCTTTTATGTCTTTTCCCTCCATCAGGTTAGGACAAACATGGTGGAGGATCTTGAAGATGCAGCAACAGAGTACAGTATTTTCTGGTGTATAGGTCGCACCTGTGTATAGGTCGCATTGTCCAATTATCACCAATAGATTGGAAAAATCCCTAGATAGGTCACACTGGTGTATAGGTCGCACCTACATTTAGCTCTGCTGCAAATGTCTGCCACAGGAGCGCACAGCAAGGCTTTTAAGAAGATTAACACTTAAAAACAATTATTTGTTTGATAAAAATTATAGCAAATATATGTCTGAGCTGAACTTTTCCTTAATAAATGAACGTAATTGTGAAATGAGCTGGATTTAAAAATTTGTTTCGCTGAAAGTGATAGCAAGCCATATATAGGTCGCACCGGTGTATCGCAGGCCTTGAAAAAAACCATTAAAAGGTGCGACCTATACACCGGAAAATACGGTATCTGTACGTACTCAAGCTTGGGGACCGGCAATGTTGTTCCCAAGCTTTAGTTATCATAAATGGAACTGCTATGGAACATCCATTTCTTGTGGGTGCTGCTGTTGATGGCTGTTTTAAAGTTTTTTGTGTTTTTGATGTAAACTAAACAAAGTCATGTGCCCAGTTTGGGATTTTCTTCATTCATTCATTCATTCAACCTTTATTTAGTCAGGTAAATCTTATTGAGCCTCGAGGGCTCATTTACGAAAGCGACCTGCTACAAACTAAAGAATGATGAACAGCAATGATACAAATACATTAAACAATAAACAAAAGAAAAGTAGCAAAAACATTATAAGGTAAATGTACAAAATCAAAAACAGGAACATATCTGCATTGGTTTTTGCCAGGATTCCAACAGATTCTGAAAACCATCCAGAGAGGTCAGGGCCGAGAGCTTCAGATCTTTTTGTAAGATATTCCATGAAGCAGGAGCAGAGTAGGAGAAGGCCCTTTTTCCAAGTTCAGTCCTCACTGACGGAACACTGCAGGTAATCATGTCCTGAGAGCGCACGCTGTAGCTGCACTCACGCAAAGACATGTAGGAGGAGATGTATGAGGGCAGCAGACCAAGAAGTGATTTAAAGATGAAAATGTACCAGTGGAAGAGTCTGCGTGAGGTTAATGATGTCCAGTTAACCAGTGAATACAGGGTGCAGTGGTGGGTACGATAATCACAACCAGTTATGAATCTTAGTGCACCATGATAGAGAACATCCAACATCTGCAGGGTGCTTGTAGGAGCATTCATGTAGAGAATGTCACCGTAATCAATGGAGGGAAGGAAAGTCACAGATACAAGGCGTTTCCTAGCATTCGGTGTTAGACATGATTTATTTCTGAAAAAGAAACCCAGTTTAACTTTCAGTTTCTTTTTTTTTTCTTCTTTTTTCATATTGTTATCTATGGAATCCCTGGACATGAATCAAATCTAATCAAATTAATGAGGGCCCAGTTAGCTGCAATGGAAGGGTGAATGTTCCTCATAAAGAATCATTAAATGTTCTGACCTACAGTTTTTCCAGTTATCATTTTACTAAAGTACTGAAATAGTCAATTGTTAAATGGCCTAATTTTTTTTTACGTGTTTGCTGTAAAACCGTTTACATTAAATTATTTCTTGTGTATAAATGTGTGTTTTTGGAGCTGTAATCAAAGAATGAACTGAAGTAAGGGAGCTGTTTTAATGAATTGTATACTTTCTTGACTTGTCTGCCTTGAAACTTTCATATATGAATTCTGTTGCCATATATATATCATTTGGAAATAAAAGTACTTTTGAGGTAACATGATTGTTTTTAATCCAGTTTTTATATGGTGGATTTTAAAGTTAAAAAAAAATCATTTTTAAGAAAATATGGTGGTAAAATAAACCTTGTGTTGGGTTTCAACTCAATTTTGGGTAACTTAAACTTTGAACAATTGTCAGTTTAACCAAATCATTGGGTAGTAGCCCTAATCCAGCTTGCTGGGTCAAACCATCAACCCAACCCTGTTCAGTTAAAACAACCCAGAGTTAGTTCGGTCCAAACTTGACCCAGCACTGGGTTACATATTGAGTTGTTAACTCAGCAGTTTTTAGAGTGTAGTATTTCTACTATACATTGGCAGATCTTACAAATGTGCCAGATCATCTTAGCTGGACTTACTGCTTGTTTTGATAACCTTACTCACCATTTCCAATTTCATATTGTGGCAAAATTATCTAGTGCTTTCTTTTTCATGTTTATCGTAATATATTGTCTCTGGTTTTCCTATGAAATAGCAAATTACATCATTTAAAGCCATTGTCTTGCCAATGTTTAATGTTCTGCCATACTTTACTTTTAATAGCAGCTACTTTTTGTTTCCTTACATTACCAAAACCTCTTTACTTGAGACATTTTATGTATCCTTGCATACTATGAAAGTATTATGACTTTAGAAAGTGGCAGCTCAGCTAAAATGTATTTACAGGGGTCTGGTCCAATGTGACTTGGTGGACAAACCCCCCTAGTGGTCTGTATACTTGTTTTAGTTTTAGTTTTTTTTAGTTTTTAGCACATCTTATTTTCAGTTGTTTTGGTGTTTTTGGTATTTGCAGCATGTTTTTATTTTATTGTGTTTCTTCATCTATTTTCTGTGATTGAAGATTTTTTTTCTGTTGCATTTGTTTTTTTGTTTAGGAGTTAGGATTATTCATGTGATTGCAGCACGTTTTAACTGTTTGCTGTGCATTTAGCTGTGTGTACCGTAAAAACCGGACTATAATACGCAGTATTTTTGCTAATTTGAATATCCAGCGTATTAAACACCAAAGAGTATTATTTATGGATGTTTTCCCATATTTTTAGACCCATTTTTCGCTCTGATACTTCGTTTTTCATTTTTGGCAAAAATGGTGCAGTACCAGTTTCGGCCGCTATATGGGCGCTGTAGGCAGCAGCCAGCAGAGGACTCAGAGAGCGAAGAGGAAGTGGGGCCACTTCCAGAAGTTTCTACTGGCATGTGTCCGAAAAAGGCCTCCTTTGGTCGGACTGATTACTCTGTCGCTGCCCGCTCCCTGCTATGGATGTACCGGTAGCTGTTTTTGTTTGCAAGATACCACTCATAAACCACACCGCGGATTTTTAAATCCAGCTGATTTCACATTTGGTTCAGCTCAGGAGCCCGTCTGCTATAGTGAGGTAAGAAATATATTTTTTAAAGCGTTTATTTAGCTAAATTTAAAGAAAGCTCCGGTTTGACCCGCCTGGCGCCTGCATAAAAATCGGCAAACTTTTTTTTTTAATCCAGCTGATTTGAACATTTCGTTAAACTCAGGAGTACGTCTACTATTACCCATAAGTCAGCAAAGAAATATATTTTTAAGCGTTTATTTAGCTAAATTTAAAGAAAGAAAGCGTCCGGTCTGACCCGCCTGGCGCCTGCATAAAAATCAGCGAACTTTTTTTTTTTATCCAGCTGATTTGAACATTTCGTTAAACTCAGGAACACGTCTTCTATAAAGTCAGCTGAGAAATATATTTTTTCTCGCAAAGAAACAATTGTTTTTACCGTGTTTCTTTGTGAAGTTCTTCGTACTGGCTTGGTCCTGTCGCCGCCATCTTGATCAGGACAAAGCTGACGCGTCGCGTGGCGATGACGCGTATTAAACACCGAAGCGTATAGTGTACAATTTTTTCTTGTTTATTGTTAATAATTTGACAAAGCGTATTAAACACCGGTGCGTATTTTCCTCCGGCGAAAACGGTAGCTTGTTTGCACCTGTCGTCCACTGTTGAGACGGGGCTCCTCAGTGACTAACCATGAAAAATGTACCGGTACCTCTACTGGTGTAAAGGCCCCGGCATAGCTCTGCGTACGGCTTGTACGCCGCTCTATGCACATGTTCTGTGCGCACGCGTTCACAGGCACAGCTCTGCGTTAGTTCTCGCGTTTGTGCTCCAAATTCTTGTCATAATTTGAGCAGCTGCGCGCAGAGCGTTTACCTACTGGACAAACTGAGGTCGCTGATTGGTCATTTGCCGACACGCCTACTGAATTGATTGACAGGTCGGGTGGGGGAAAAAAGGCACGAGCTGTCTGGCTGCAGCCTCTGCGGTGTTCTAAACTTTATATGTTAATAAAAAGTTCTAAAAAATAAAACTAAAAACAGGGAGCGCTGGTCCTACAGCCCACCAGGAAATCTGTAGAACCTCGCGCAGCCACGTAGGACCCGAGTTTAATTCGCTCGTGACAAATTCATTCATTTCAGTCATGGAGTCAACGGAGGATAAAGCTATCACTTGACTTTTGGCAAAAAACAAAAGAAAAGGCCAGATCAGGGATGAAGAAGGGGAATTTAATACATTTGTGTCACATACAAAACAGTCCGGAGCCGGGAAGTTTATTGTGAGACAACGCGCTCGCGTACGCGGTCGTAAAATTTGAGCTTTGCGCGTTCGTGCCCTGCGGGGCTACGCTTGTGCCTCTGCGTACGTACGGCGTACTGCCGTACGCAGAGCTCTGCCGGGGCCTTAAGTTGAACTAGATTTTTACAGAAGCTCTCATATTATAAATCAAAGCACCACCTAGTGGTCAAATATAAAAATCAAACGTTTGGTAATAAAGGTACAAAGAAAAAACATTACTGAAAGGAATGCATTATTTTATATGAAATTAAAAAAGACAAAACAAAGGTTATTATTCAGTTAAACTGCTTTTCTCTGATGTGGATCCTCATGTGTTTGTTTAAATTTGACTTATGTCCAAACCTTTGTCCACAAAGATCACAAACAAATGCTTTCTGTCCTGTGTGAACTATCATGTGTGTGTTTAAATTTGACTTCTGTCCAAACCTTTGTCCACAAAGATCACAAACAAATGCTTTCTGTCCTGTGTGAACTATCATGTGTGTGTTTAAAGTTGACTTCCGTCCAAACCTTTGTCCACAAAGATCACAAGCAAATGCTTTCTGTCCTGTGTGAACTATCATGTGTTTGTTTAAATATGACTTATGTCCAAACCTTTGTCCACAACGATCACAAACAAATGCTTTCTGTCCTGTGTGAACTATCATGTGTCTGTTTAAAGTTGACTTCTGTCCAAACCTTTGTCCACAAAGATCACAAGCAAATGCTTTCTGTCCTGTGTGAACTATCATGTGTTTGTTTAAATATGACTTATGTCCAAACCTTTGTCCACAACGATCACAAACAAATGCTTTCTGTCCTGTGTGAACTATCATGTGTCTGTTTAAATATGACTTATATCCAAACCTTTGTCCACAAACATCACAAGCAAATGGTTTCTGTCCTGTGTGAACTATCATGTGTGTGTTTAAATATGACTTATGTCCAAACCTTTGTCCACAACGATCACAAACAAATGCTTGCTGTCCTGTGTGAACTATCATGTGTCTGTTTAAAGTTGACTTCTGTCCAAACCTTTGTCCACAAAGATCACAAGCAAATGCTTTCTGTCCTGTGTGAACTATCATGTGTTTGTTTAAATATGACTTATGTCCAAACCTTTGTCCACAACGATCACAAACAAATGCTTTCTGTCCTGTGTGAACTATCATGTGTTTGTTTAAATATGACTTATGTCCAAACCTTTGTCCACAACGATCACAAACAAATGCTTTCTGTCCTGTGTGAACTATCATGTGTTTGTTTAAATATGACTTATGTCCAAACCTTTGTCCACAAAGATCACAAACAAATGCTTTCTGTCCTGTGTGAACTATCATGTGTCTGTTTAAATATGACTTATATCCAAATCTTTGTCCACAACGATCACAAACAAATGCTTTCTGTCCTGTGTGAACTATCATGTGTTTGTTTAGATAACCCTTTCTGTTAAATCTTTCCCCACAGTCTTTACAACTAAATGAGGTCTGTCTTGACTGTCTTTTCTCGACTGAGCCTCCAGTTTTCTTCACTTCAGCACATTCCTTGACAACCAAACAACTTGAAGACGTCACTGACTGACTCGTCTTGTGAAATTGTTTCCCATGCTCAGTGAAGCTGCAAGATTTGTTGACAGTGTTTACGCCTGACTCAGGAGCTCTGCTGTTCTTCCAGTCTTTGTCACCGTCTTCAGGTTCTGACCCAGAGTCTGATAAGTCTTTTAGCTGAGAGTCAGAGTCATTCACATCATCACCTTCATCATCCTCACTGACTTCAGTCTCTGAAGAGCTGCAATCATCTCCATAAGTATTTAGATCTGGGTTCCTGGTAGTCTCTGCTCCTCCACAGTCCTCTCCACCAGTTGATGCTTTCATCTGGTCAGCTGAACTGCTGGTTGGAAGATCTTCCTCTTTTACTTGGTGCTGATGAAGCTGTAAAAATAGACGTTTCTCTTCATCTTCCTCACTCTTCAAAGGAACAGCAGTGAATGCAAACCCGGGGTCATCAGTCTCTGTTTTCACACAAAACTGCTCTCCCTCTTGACTGGTCCACAGTTCCTCATCTTCCTCCTTTATGTTGAGGGTCTCTGGATCCTGTTGATCCATCCCAAGCATCTGTACTTCAGGAGCTTCTTTAATCAGAACCATCTGCTGAACATCTGCAGGGACCACAGAAAACGTGAACATCAGACACAATTATAACTTTAAATTCACACATACAGCGATGCTTGAAAGTTTGTGAAGCCTTTAAAACTTTATAAATTTCTGCATAAAAATGACCTAAAACATCATCAGATTTTCACACAAGTCCTAAAAGTAGATAAAGAGAACCCAGCTAAACAAATGAGACAAAATATTATAAATGGTCATTTATCAAGGAAAATGATCCAATATTACATGATTTTTCCCTGAGATGTGTCATGCTGTTTTATCAGTAATGCACAAAATTAATTAAATATTGACGAGAGCATGTAGTGTTCACATGAACTAAGTTTGAATTTATATCCATCCATAGCCATTGTGAGACAAACTGCCTCAATTGTACTCGTCAATGTCTGAAAGTAAACTAACAATTTGTAATTGTTAATAATATAAACAACTGATTTTGCTTATTTATAACAAATTATAGAGTAAACTTTTGGTGGTGAATGATGCATATTTAGAGGTTTGTTTTATAATACAGTAATATATATATATATATATATATACAATATATATATATATATAATATATAGTTACAACGATCACAAAAAAAAAAAAAACTTTACAGAGTTGAGCAATGCTTTAAAAGGCCTGTCTCAAATACTGTATATGTGAACTGTGAAATGTATTTTTGGAGGAGACCATTATATGGTAATGGAGAAATGGCTTGATAAATGCCCATCAAAGATGCTAAATCATCATTACAACTCCATTTTGTTTGAATTTTGTAATGAGTTTGAGTTGAATGATACATGGCACACTTTAAATCCAGAGGCATACATTTTTAACTGGTTTAAAACCAGATGGAACAATTAAATCTAGACTAAACTTTTGGCTTGTATTAGATATTACACATGGCCTAGAAGTTAACTCTGCCTAGGGCCAGTTTACACGGCGCGTATTTTGAGTGTAACTGCTACTTTCTCTTTGCGACTTTGCTTATCGCCTACACGACGCTGCTGGCCCCCCTCTTTGACTCCGATACTTTTCTGATCCTGCTCTCAAGGTGGAACTTTTTCGCTGACCCCCCGCTGATAATGTAAACATCTCCCGTGGAGCTTTTGTGTCAACCACATGCGCGCAGCCCGCATGCGCGGACAGTCTAGGGCAGACGTACATTTCACGTGTCACGCTGCAAAATATAACAGTTTAACAATAATAAACAGTATTTATGTTGGCGTGGGAGATGTATAAATGTATCTGAACTACAGTATCTATCTGGACTCGTTACATTTTTTAAACAGTGCGTAACGTGCTGTGAAAATGAAGACACCAGGTTTATTTTTTATTTATTTATTCAGCACCACAAAATTTACAACACAAACACTGAGAATTAAACTGAACACACTATTAAAACATGTGAACCGAACTGTAACTACGTTAATGAACTGGACTCTTGCTGTGTGTTCATCTGGACCCCATCAGAACCACAGAACCGTCTGCCTGTTTGTTGGAACGATCGATAGCTTCTCCAATCAATCAATCAATCAATCACCTCCACCTGGCAGAAATAAATAAATAAATAAAAACTCCGTTGTTGTGTGATCAAAGTAAACACAAGCAAACATTATTTTAAGAACGTTGATTTACCTGCTGTAAGTCAGCTGTTTATCACGGAGTAAAGTCCGGTTCTGGTCCACAGTCCACTCAGCATCTGGTGTGCAGCTTGGTAGATGAAGAGGTCCCGCTTGGTGTCAAATCTGTCGACTCTTATCCAAAATCCAGCTTTAACTTATTGTTAACTTGTTGTTAGCTCAACTTTTAGCACAAAAGAAAGTAGCAGACTGCCAGCAGAGTGAGGCAGCACGCATGCGCAGTGGGTGAAGGTTCAGCAGCACGCATGCGCAGTGGGTATAAGGGGGGGGCATGAGGGAGGGGGGAGATTCGAGCAGATACGTGTCAACGCAAAACTTTTAAACTAATTAACATGCCCATAAGTTCCGTTTTCCCCACACAGTGTCCGTGTAAACAGGGCCTAACTCTGCTGCACCACTTACTGATCACTGCATTAATAAACTCACTTTAACTCCTACAAATGCACAAAGGCACGCCAAAGGATTTGGGAAATACAATTTGAATCTCCTTAATCATGACCACTTTTGTCAGGACATAAAAAGAACAATCGTTGATTTAAACAAAGACTCATCACTATCAAATTATAGTGAAGTGGGATCACTTGAAATATAATTCTCAAATTTAAATTTAATTTGTCAAATTTCCAGTCAACTCAGCAAACAAAGAGAAGCTGACATTGTAAAAGAAATTCATGACATTTGTAATAAAGCTTTACTAAACGAAGATGACAAATGACAATAGACCTTTTACCAGTTGACGTCATCGCGCATGTACACTCGCATTTTTCCAGAATTTTCCGGAAGTCGGGGGCAGTGCGTCTAGTGTTTTCATTACTGCCAGTTGTCCATGCAGGAAAAAAGCCTACTACTGCCACCATGTGGATGAGTATGTTTCTACATCTATACTTCTCACGTTTTCACTACATAATATGACGTTTTCACTACATAATATGACGTTTTCACTACATAATATCACGTTTACACTACATAATATCACATTTTTACTACATAATTATCACGTTTTTACTACATTATATCACGTTTTTACTATAAGCTCAAAAAATATTATTTCATGGATGAGAGCAATACCCTTCTGTAGGTCACCCATGAAAAAATTGGTGAATTTGTATTTCTGTATGTCAAATAACATAGAAATGACTATAACATAAATCTCCTAAAAGTCTGTACTGGCTTTGAGTTTTGATGCCACCCCACAGTTAGTGGTCACCCCATTAAAACATTTTTGGAGGCACCTCTGATCACAAGTTTTGACTTTTGTCTTGATTGAAAAAAAATATATACCGGTATATTTTGAGCTTGTATGACACAAAAGTCCCCACTCAGACACAACTGCAAAACTCTGAATTTGATTTGGATTTCTTTGTGTCTTTTTAGTCAACGTTTTTAGGGTTTTTGACCAGCCCAAGATTAAAAATAACAACTTCTACAACAACTGTTTAGGTTTAGGTATGTGGGAGTCCTGCTCTGCCAGCTCCTTCACCAACAGCCAGACTCTAATCAGCAACTCCTAAGGATCATCGATTTGATGAGCATGAGGAGCATTAAAGGCTGCAGAAGACATTCAGCCATCGCTGTAGCATTACCTGTCTTTGGTAATTCTGTTCTAGCCATTCATTTGTGAGTTAAACTAAATAGGAATGAATTGTACATTTCTCTGTGCTTTCAGAGTATAATCCCTGATGTCCTCCTGTCTCCTGGTTTCTCCTCTGTGGACCTAGAGCTCTCCTGTGTCTCCTCAGCTGCCTCCACGCCTTCCTACCACTTGCTGCCTCCTGCCTGGAACCGTTGTTCTGACGGCAGCTTTTCACCCTGGAACCATTGGGTCAGCTCTCACCACAACTGACTCCAACTCTATCAGTTCCAGCTTCCTCCCAGACACAATCAATGATTTTTCCACCTTTGTAAATATTGTAATTTCCGCGGTACTTGTTGCACCGCCCTATAAGTTGCATTAGTCCAAATATGTTTGAAAAGTGGAAAAATGCATAAATATGTTGCTTTGCCGTATACGTCGCATCACCGCTGATGCGTCGCGTTTGTTACGCATCACCGCTGACAACCTGGAAATGTGTTGTGCCAAAAATTGATTGGCTGCCAAATGGCGGCCGCGGGAGCGTGCACGGGAGGACTTAAACAAGAATTTAACCAGATTAACACTTAAAAACTATTATGTGTTTGCTATGATCAAATCAGCTGCATTTCAAACCCCGATTCACGTAAACGTTCACGTGCAGAGGGACAAGTCGCCATAAAGTCTCAGTTGAACCTTTACTTAATAAATGCACTTAATGGTCAAATTAGCTGCATTTTGCAAGAGCGATGCAGCAAAATGAAGCTGAGCTCCAAGCATCAAGCAGAACAAAGGTGGGGGAATATGGCAAGCTGATTGTGTCATTAATAGCTGGTCATGATTGTCAGTCATCCAGTCATCCATGGTAAATTTAAAAAAAGTTCAAGATAAAAACAAAGTATAAACTATAATAAATAAAGTCCAGTTGTTTTTGTCTTGAACTTTTTTGAATTTGTCATTATAGCCACGTTTACCAATTACATGATACAACGGCATGTCTTACTGCTACTACTACTCTGCTGCCATCAAGTGGCTGAAAATGGTAGTGCTCAATATTTCAGTCAGAATGAAAGAAAACAGTCATATTTCAGCCAAAAATTGGTTTATAAATATCGGAGAAAAATCCATAAATATGTTGCTTCGGCCTATAAGTCGCAGGGCATGTAAATTATGCCAACCCC
>JBBPBX010105644.1:0-11556 GCA_038048925.1 Garcialebias charrua | reverse complement strand
AGATGAGTTATTCATTTTTTTTCATTATTACTTATATATATATATATTGTTTGAATTTTTATTTTATTTTAAAAAGGGGCAGACATAATAAGATATTTTCTTCTTCTGCCGCCTTTCATTTTATATTTTCTTTATTTATACAAGAAACATGTGTTTATTGTGTGTTCTTTTTTATGAAATGAATAAATAAATTAAAAAATTAAAAAATGAATAAAAAAAGATGGCCTCCTCAGCCAATTGACTACTGGAAACTCAAAAATAGCTTTAAATGACCATTTTACAGACATTGTGCTAAAACTTGGTGCTGTAGTAATTGAGAGGCAATCACCTGACACACTGTTAGAGCTTCAACTTGTATAACATCTTTGCCACTAATTGTTAAAGTCGACACTTGATACGTTCTCTGTTAAATATTCAAAATATCTCATCAATTACTGAATGGTATGCAATAGAACTTGAAGAAAGTAATTTTAACCTATTTATAAAGCATTAATTCTTCCTTCATCAGATTAAGGATTAAAAACATTTCCTGCTTTTGTCTTGCACTTGTTCTGCTGTACAAATAAATGAAACTTTCAAACGTACATGCAAGCTGAATGACAGCCAATGAAAAGTTTTACCTTCCTTGGGCCACCTGTTTTCATCTCATAAACATCTATGGTGTAATTGGTCCTGCGGCCATAATTGTCAAACTGGACGTTCCCAGTCATGCCCTGCACATGGACCTGATGGACAGACAAACGTACAGACACAGGGGTAACTTGTAAGCGCCACCTCTTTGCAGATATAACTGGTATTAAAGATTGCCTGTGTCCATTATGTAACTGCAGCACACTCAGTCTGTTAATCAAATGATGAACTGGATACGCTTTAATAACAGAGATAGTTTTATGGTAATGAGGCAGTGGATTTGAGTGAGCTCTGTGCAAAGATATCTGGAGGCACAGAGTGGAGAATGGCTCCACACTCTTTACACCCCCACCCTCAAACCAACACTCTTTCTCTCTGTCACTTTCCATCTTTATCAAGCTCCCTTACTAACTCTGCCGCACCTCTCCCAGCCTTTTTACCCCCTTCAGAGTGCCGCTCCCTCCAATGTTCCCCCTTACCGTTTTCAAAGCTCTTTCGATGTCTATTCCCTGACTCCAAGGTACGGCGGGATTGGCGAGACAGTCCCCTGCGCTGCCTCGACGGGAGACGTCTACGCGCTGGCGCCTTAGGTACCGGAATGCCTCTGCTATCACCAGGACGGCGTCGTGGGTCAGAGCAGAGGTGTACTGTGCACAAACAAGAGCAAGACAAAGCATATGGTGCGAAGAGAATGCACTGAGAAAGGCGCATATGAAAAAATGAAACCCTTTTTTCTAATGTGTTGTCAAATATAATCTTAGTATTGAGGTCTATGTATTTCAGTGCCCATGACATGTTGCATACAACAACTCTAGTTTTCACCTGTTCTTGAATAGCGAATGGTGGCTCATAATATATTGCTCACTTAGCCTGGCCTTCGCCTTCCAGCACAGCTCCGCTCAATTCTCATTTCCCTTCACTGCACAGTCTGGGACTTCTCTCATAGACAACGATTTCTCCGGTAGATTTTTGACCGGACCAATCAGAGAACAGAAGGGGCGGAGTTTTTGGCCCCTAACCCACGCCCCCACCTGTCCCAGCGCAGCCAGCGAGCAGCAGCATGTTCTCATTCAAAGCGATGCAAAGCGATGCAGGACTGTTTTATATGTGACACAAATTTATTAATTTCCCCTTCTTAATCCCTTATCTGGAGTTTTCTTTTGTTGTTTTTCCCCAAAAGTCAAGTAATCGCTCCCTCCTCCTCCTCCCCCTCCGCTGAACAAGGAAATGCCTCAGGTTGTCACGAGAGAATTAAAGTCAGGTTTTACGTTGCTGCCCGAGTCCCATCAGATTTCCTGGTCTTCTGGTGTGTTGGACCAGCGCTACATGGTTTTATTTTATTTTATTAGGACGTTTTATTAACATATAAACACAGAATATTCAGCGAGAGAAAATTCAGCAGGAGGCGGAGCTGAAGACCACGGGGGAGCGCGCAGCCAACGAGCAGCCGCATGTTCTCATTCAAAGCGATGCAGGACTGTTTTATATGTGACACAAATTTATTAATTTCCCCTTCTTAATCCCTTATCTGGAGTTTTCTTTTCTTTTTTTTGCCAAAAGTAAGTGATCATCGCTCCCTCCTCCTCCTCCTCATCCTCCTCTCCCTCCGCAGAGTGAAATGAACAAGGAAATGACTGAGGTTGTCACGAGAGAATTAAAGAGTCCCATCAGATTTCCTGGTCTTCTGGTGTGTTGGACCAGCGATCCATGGTTTTATTTTATTTTATTAGGACGTTTTATTAACATATAAACACAGAATATGCAACGGAGCGAGAGAGAATTCAGCAGGAGGCGGAGCTGAAGTCAAGTTCAGCAGACTACGGGGGAGCAGCCATCAGCAGAGGCCACGCCTCTAGCAAGAATTGGTTGTCAATGGAGAAAGTCCAGACCATTGTCTGAAGCGAAGTGAAGGACAAGGGTCTGGTTTTAACCAGGCTATTGCTCACTATGTGTCTGTGTGTTTGTTAGCAAAATATTTAATCAATCACAAATGGGATTTTAATGAAATTCACACAAAGCAATAAAAAGATAGACATCTACAATTATTTTAATGAAGGACTTAACTTCATTGAAGATGCTGCCAGAGCCAACTGGTCTTATAAAGCACAAACATGGCTCTAACATGGATCTAACTGAGGATATGGCTCCATACCCACCTGCTCACTACAGACTCATGTTCAGGCTGCTGTTTAATGTACCATATTATTATACATTATTAGTGTTTAATGTATACCTTAGATCTTTTAGCGTATCGTTTAGGGTTCATTTAGTGTATATTTTAGCATATAGATTCTTGTAAACTAAAGTGTTTCTATTATATTTAACATTTTTGCTATTTTTGGGTGTAACTGGGACCTCGAGTGCACAATTTCATTCCACCTCATGTACCACATGTGATGTGAATGACAATAAAGAACCATGAACCTTGAACCTCAGTCAATATTTTGGATATTGAGTTAAAATTTGTTATGGTAGTAGCTGAAGGTCATCCCCATTATGCTGGTGAAGATTCTCAGTCGTCAAGGACATGATAAATCAAAAAAAAGGCGTTCAATACAGAACAACTGGACTTTATTTGTAACAGAAGACGTTTCACTCATCATCCGATTTTGAAAGTTTCATTCATCCGATTGAGAAAGCTCATCGGATGATGAGCGAAACGTCTTCTGTTACAAATAAAGTCCAGTTGTTCTGTATTGAACGCCTTTTTTTGATTGAGTCATCCCCATTACAAACTTGAAGTGTTACAGTTCACAATGCCTTTATTTTAGACTTTGATAATAACCGTTTGAGTCGATTCTGTGTGTCTATAAGTAAATATTTTCCAGCGGTGGGGAATCATACCCCACTGTCCATCCACAGGGAGGAGATAAATCCAGTCACTTCTAATAGGTATCTGGGTATTCACCTTGATATCCTCTTAAGCTGGAGAGACCATGATGACCATGCATGCTCCCGATTACAGCAAAGGCTGTTTTTTCTTCATAGACTGAAGATGTTTGGTGTTGGTCAGAACGTTTAGTTTTTATTTGAGCAGTCAGTGATGGAGAGTGTTATCAGGCATGGGATGATGGCATGGTTCGGTAAGCTGTCCTTTCAGTCTAAATCTAAGTTGCAGCACCTGGTACAGACTGCTGAAGGTGTTGGGTAGGACCAAAAAGCTCTCTCTGCAGTCCATCTATGAGCAGTTTGCTCTTATGCCGGGTACCCACCTAAATTGTCAGAACGCTCCTGCCGCCCCCTTTTGGCCGCTTGTCACGGTCACACTGGGAGACACTGAGACGCGTCTGATGACGCGCACTGGGGGGAGGCAGAGGGTCAGTTGTTGTGTTTTCATGCTGCTGGCAGATAAAATCAGCAGCACGTGACCCCCGTTCCTACTGGAGTGGGTTTTCTACGAGCCGAACTGCAGCTCCGACAGTCTTTGTTGAGATTAAAACGTTTTTTTTTATGTTTGGGGTGATCCTACGCTGGAGCGGACAGCAGCAACTGTAAAAATGTCAAGTTTCTTACCGGAGTCTGGTTCCAATTCATGGAGGCTCGATGGGGTAAGTTTAAAAAGTCCAAAAAAAGTCCCGTTGTCGTTGTGTAATCACATAGCAGAGGCTCTCCCGATTGGTTGTTGCGATGCGTCGAGCAACGTCGAGCCGCAAAATATCAACTTTTCGATCCGACGCTGCTCAACGCGTAGGTTGCTTCGGACGCGCGCGTGCGCGGAAAGGAACTGCCGCGTGCCGCCGCGCCGCTTCAAACACTCAAAACGCGCCGCTTCACGATACGCCGCGCCTCGACGCGTCTCCACATAGACTTTGCATGTAAACCGGCCGCTTCCGCCGCCCGACACGGGTCCAGTGGGTAACCGGCATTAGGCAGGCACGGAGGGTGTTGTTGAATCCGTCTCACATCCTGTATGTGGAATATGAGCTCTTGCATTCTGGTAGAAGGTACAGAATCCCCTAAACTATATTGAACCAAAGTATTTTGTGCCCACCTCCATCAAAAATTTGAATCAACATTTTAAACAGACAATATGTTGAGGTCTGGAAGGTGTGCAAGAACTTTGGCCTTCTCTGTTTTTTTTGTTTGTTTTTTTTTACTGCTGTGTATGTCTTCGTTTTTAACTGTTTATATGAATTGTATGTGTATTTACTGTCTGTTTGGGCAGCTGATACTATGTTATACACCCCACTGAGTCCATGACAAATTTCCCCTAGGGGACAATTAAGTCTATTCTATTCTATTTTATTTTATTTTTTACATTTATTTTAAAGATGATACATGTTTGAAACGGATGAAAGTCAGCAAACGGATAACCAAAATGCAGCAAAGCGAGGAGTTCTGGCTTCGGGGAGAAGCAACTGATCAGCGAGGACCTGAAGGTTTCAGGAAGCCGCATCAGATAATTTAAATGATTTAATTTATTTTTAAAAATCTGTTTAATTTTCACAGAATATTCTATTTCATAGAAAATAGCTCAAGGGGCTCATTAACTCGACTACAGAAGACCCTGTTGTCCAAATTTATTTCTATTTAAGCCTATTTTAATCTAAGACAAACTAATTGCACAAGACTTTAAGGTCCTTTCTTAGTTTTTCCCGGTACAGAAGAGAAAACTTCATCGGGACCAGACAGAAAAAGTGACACCTGAAGGCACCATCGAGTCCTCGGGATTTCTATTCTGAATTAGTTCATTTAAACACGTGTGAGGTTGTCCCACAATGATAAAATGGATTTCTCTTTTCACACCTGAATAAATCAAAGTGGTGTAAAAAGAGGAGTTGAAGTGAAGAACCAAACGGGCCCGACCTAATTCAAGTCGTCATAGATGCTGGAAATGAAACCTGCAGAGAGTTTGGGTTTCTTTTTAGTCATTAGATTTAAATTACTCTCAGAGTGCCACCTCCTGCGCCGCTCGGACACAGAGCCAGCCTCTTATTCTTGGGCCTCCGAGAATCAGAGTGGTTGGTGCTGGCTTTAGACGACGCGGAGTCAGCGGGAGAAATATCAGACGAGTCCTCCCACTGCAGGCGGCTCGTCAGGCTCTGCCCATCGGGAACGTCCAAGCAGTTGCTCTCCGGCTTGGCGTCGGGCAGCGCCGGCGCGGACGGCCCAAGGAGGAACACCCTGACGGTCCTCCTCTGCTCGTCCGTGTGTTGGGGGCACCACTGAGACCTGGTGTAATCTATTCTATTTTATTCTTTTCTACTATATTCTTACTCCCAAACTGGATTTATTGAGACTCAAATATTAATCGGTGTATATACACTAGGGATGCACTGATCCACATTTCTCACTTCCGATCCTATATCGATACTTTAGAACTGGGTATTGATCGATACTTTTCCGATCCGATACCGTTCAAGTACAAGACTGTGTATAATGAAGATTTTGAACTGAGAACATTTATTTCAACACAGTGTGAGACATCCAATGAAGACTCTCTGAGCATAACCACAAGAACCTCACACATTTTACTAGCTAACAGGAGGCATGTCTTCACCCCACACGTCCTTCTTACTCATGGTTCAGTTGGAAAACCTAAAAAAACGCTAAGCATGATGGGAAATACAACACAGCCACTCCCTTAACCAGTAAGGCAGTGGATTTTGTTGTCTTTCCCATAATGCTTAGCAGTATTTTAGTTTTCAAAACTAAAATAACTAAAAACTAAAATACTGCTAAGCATTGTGGGAAAGACAACAAAACCCACTGCCTTACTGGTTAAGGGAGTGGCTGTGTTGTATTTCCCATCATGCTTAGCTTTTTTTAGTTTTTCCAACTGAACCATGAGTAAGAAGGATGTGTGTGGGGAAGACGTGCCTCCTGTTCACTGTTAAAGTTTAGGATCTTCCTCTTGTGAGGCCCAAAGTGTCGTCATTGGGTTTAACTCACACACTGTTAAAGCAGTCACAGAATGTGATTGAACATTAATACTCTTTGAAACTGGATTGGAAAACATTGGCAGGTTGGAACCGATACCAGATACTGAAACTATGCTGGTATCGGATACCGATACTGGATCGGATCAGCCCCATCCCTAATATACACCTACAACTGATTAGCTTTTGGAGGTTATCCAACTCTAGATGGCCACCATAGTTAATCAACATTAGCCAATATAATAATAACTAACTCATCAGGTTTACAAATACCAAGTTAAGATTGTCATAGTGGTAAATTTGGTAGTAGCTGAGAGTCATTAACCACACTGCAGATTCAGGGAGTAAATACAGAATTAAAGAGTGATTTTATCTCTTTTGTACTTACCCTCAAACTTCTTTGACCTTTCCACTAGTTGAGGTTGAGCCACTTATTTGTTGACCACCACACCGTGGCGAAATCTAATTAAATGGCATTCAAAATCCATTTCTTCCTTGATCATTGTTTAATTAGATGTAAATGGAAGCTGTAATATAACCTTGGCCCGCAACGCCTATCAATATATCGATTGCTCAGAGAGATGCAAGGCAAAGACGGCGGAGGAAAGCGAGGGGAGTGGGAAGAAGAACAAGAATGATAAAGGCAAAGGAGAGGGGGGCAGAACTTCAGACAGAATGATCGCTGTGTTCTGCATGTGTAAGGGCCTCGCAAAGCCCGCTACCTTCAGAGGAGCGTTTCGGGCTTCTGGGAATTCTCTTTCATCTAGCCGCTCCCATCGCTGTATGAACTGCCGCACAATGGGGTTGTCGGGGTTGACGATCTGAAACCCCGAAATGTTGGCTCCACCGGCGAAGACTTTGTCCAGGCTTACGTTGGAAAATCCCTGAAATGAGACAAACGGATAACAAGAGAAGAATACAACTTGTACATTTTTGTTCTTTTAAAGCTGTTTTTTATATAACCTGAGGCAATGCACTGGAAATCTTTGCAGCTATGTGGGCAACATAAACAATATGTTTTATTTTAAATCAAAAGCGGTGCAAGAAAACATTTTATATTCGCAATTGTGCTTGTAGAATTATGTTTTTTCTCTGCATTCGGCGATATAACCTGAATTTGACTGTGGATAAACAACCAGCCCGTGTTTGAGTTACATCATAAAGCAACAAACTACTTGAACTTGCTGGCCTACTTTCTTTTCACAGCTCTACCATGTTATAAAAACAGTTTCAAATGTATTTCAAAAACTTACACCACTCTAGCAGCCTTTAAAATTCCTGCTTCACCCTGGAGGCCTGACAGTAATTTACTTTTTATGTTGTTATTTTTTTTAAGTGCAGCATTGTGTCATAGTGTGCGAGGACATGTGTCTGGTTGATGCATAATCACATCTTCTAAAGTCAGAGAAGCAGCAGCAGGAGGTCAACAGGCGAGGAGGGAGCAGCCGGGCCGGCCTTCGATTTAAAACCTCTCACGCCTGCATCAAGGCTAAATGAGCACTGCCTTCCACGGAGCGTGGGAAAACATGTCTGCCCTTTGAAGATAGTTAAAAAAGTTAAGTCATTTTATAAATAATTATTTTGGAACTAAATTATGCAGTGTAAAAAAAAATATCGAATGAACAACAAATATAACATGGCTTATTTTCTACCAAAGCTGACCAGGGGCTTCAGGAAGGATTTTTATTTATTTATTTATTTATTCAATTTTTGTAATTTTGATGTGCAGAAGTCCGATCCTATAACTCTTACAATGGTGTTTTCCTATAATCTACACCCAGTACGTCTTAATAACATGGTGAAAACTGAATTTTATATAATTTTGTACAATTATTAAATGAAACCTATCATATGCTATGACATTTTCTTAAGTAATTCCAGTTTCTGCTTTTGAAAACTACCAAGCTTCATTTGATATTAAAAATCTTATTGTCCCAGTTTTACCAACAGAACAAGTCACTGTCAGATTGCAGGTTTACTTATGGGTCCTAAAGTTTTTAAAAGGAGTATGAGACACAGAGCCTTCAGTTATCAGAAACTTGAGGAACCAACTTCTAGGTTCGGTTGAAGACACATTGCCTACTTAATATTAAGCTCAAGACTTTCCTTTTTGATAAATCCATTCATCCATTCATCCATCCATCCATCCATCCATCCATCCATCCATCCATCCATCCATCCATCCATCCATACATACATACATACATACATACATACATACATACATACATACATACATACATACATACATACATACATACATACATACATACATACATACATACATACATACATACATACATACATACATACATACATACATACATACATACATACATACATACATACATACATACATCTTCATCCTTTTTGGATCACAGGGGTCACTGGAGCCCATATCCAGCAGTGACAGTGCAAGAGGTGGGGTACCAGGACAGGTCTCCAGTCCATCACAGGGACACATAGAGACAAACAACTATTCACTGTCTCACTCAAACCGAGGGACAATTTAGAGTTACCAATCAGCCTAACATGCATGGTTTTAATCTGTGGAAGGAAACTGAAGTACATGGAAAATACACAGACAGAACATGCAAACGCCATACAGAAAGGTCTCTGGCTCAGATTCTATCCGGTGACCTTTTCGCTGAGGCAACATCTCTACCACCGTGCCACTCCTTTTAGATAAATCCAATTCTTATGGGGGGTGCCAAAGCAAATCTTCAACACAATCCACTGGCTTCCTTGGATAGATAACTTTTCTTTTCTTTTCTAAATGGCATTTTATAATGTACTGCATGTGAATGTATTGTATAATTATCAAGCTAACTTGACTGTAATTGAATTTGCATTGAGATTGAACTGTTTGGCCTTATTAAAAATCAATAGTGTATGTTTGGAGGAAACTAGACAGTTCATCACCTGACCAATCCCATCAGTGAAACATGGGAGTTGCAGCTTCACGCTGTCGTGGTGTGTTCAGCAGCAGGGACTTTATATCCTCGCATAAATGTGAAACTTCAACTTTTATCATTTGAATACCATTACAAAATTATATTTTTTTAACTCTGTTAACATTGGATGCGTGCAGATTAATGAGAAAAATGATTTTACTTGACTATGGCATCAGGCTGTAACATAACACAAATGCAAAAAGTGAAAGGGGGAGTGGGTCTGAGAGCTTCCTGAAGCCACAGTATGTGCATGCACTTTATGTTTCCCCATCCCATGAAGCAAAGAGCAGGTTCCACTCTCCTCCAGGGATCAGCATTACTCACCAGATTGGCCAGAATGTAGTGGTAACCACGGCTGTTCTTCCCCAGGGCCACAACCTGTGGGAGACAAGACATCAATACAGTAAACCACCCATGACATGAGGACTGAGCACACACGGTTCATGTCAGAGGAGATAGTCTCTGCAAATGCAGCGAGTAATATTGCATCCGTTTAAATTAAGCAAAGTTTTTTTGTTTTTTTTTTTGGAAGAGAGCAATGAGAGGAAATGTTCATTAACACAAAAATGATGTGAAAAAACAAAGTTTTTTTTTTCTGGAGTGAAGGCTGAAATTAGAAACATGTTTTTTTTTGGTCAGACAGGATGGAAATCTCTCTATGCTTTGAAAATATCACACCTCCGGAGCAGAACAGCATGCTTCAACCTACGCAGCTTGTCTGAAAATAGCAAGTGGTGTTTCAATTTCATCACTTTGCTACAAACCATATGCTGCCTTTGTCCTCTTGATTTTATTCCTCGTTTTGGTCTGCTGATAAATCCAACAACAACAATTTAAATTGACCTGCGCCTTGCATGGCAGACGGGGTGTTTTAGGGCTTTGTGCGGTCTGCTGAGGACGGACTGTTGGTTGGCTGCCACGCAGAAACCTGTCAGCCATGTCTTTGGGTTTCATCCGCACTTTCCAAACACAGCAACACAAGTTTACAGCAAAATCAGCGTGTTTGCACATGTTTCTGGCTCTGTTGCTAAAACAAACCAGTTCATTGTCTGTCTGTTTGTGCGTGTGCACGTTAAGCTGGAGACATTACAACATTCCTGCTAAAAATGAAAAAAAAAAAAAAAGTGATGAGAAATACTACAATATTCTCACATCCAAAGGTGCAAAAACATTTACAGATCCCCTCCGGCTCTGCTCTAAAAGCTGCACGTAGTAAAACAGCTCTGTGTTGTACTTGTGTAAAAAATGTATCTACTATCCTCACCTAGACTCTTCAAAGATAAAGTAAACCACTTTCCCCCTTTTCTGAATGCAAGATTGTTGTTAAAGTGTTTGTGACATCATCTTCCTTCTTTTCATGAAATGATAGAAGATATATATCTTGTATCATTCAACTATGTTCGTTTTTGCAAACAAAATGATAAATTAATGAAAATTCCTTTCAAACTGAGATTAAAATTAAAATCAGTGTTTCTTCTTGGAATATCCGACTACACGTGAATGCACCATCTGTGACGTAGGAGGATGAACCTCGAGTCTGCGTGTGCCAATGATAACGCATCAATTCTCTGCCAGATCGCCTTTTTTTTGTATAATGCCGTTACGTTGTGTCACATTTGGGTGTTCTAATATCATCAGTGAACAAGTGAGCCTTTTCACTTTCCCAAAAGATGAAATACTTCGTCAAGTATGGAATAAATAAAGCTGCCCCCCTCCCCCCCCTCGGAGATCCCTCACTTCTTCCTGAAAAGGTAAGAGTCAAATAAATATGGGCGCGGACCTAAATTAGAACCTGCTGTTTCTGCTCATCTAACTTCCTGCTTCCCAAACTGAAGACAAATTGCTCAAATCTTAACTTGGATTGCTAATTTCGTCATTTTATTTATGGTCCGCCATGAATATTTAATAGGGGCGTTCTAAAGACGTTCATCCTCCTACGTCACAGATGGTGCATTCGCGTGTAGTAGTCGGATGTTCCAAGAAGAAACACTGATTTTAATTTTAATCTCAGTTTGAAAGGAATTTTCATTAATTTATCATTTTGTTTGCAAAAACGAACACAGTTGAATGATACAAGATATACAGGTAACCCT
>JBBPBX010105643.1:0-11556 GCA_038048925.1 Garcialebias charrua | reverse complement strand
TGTAGCCTTTTTAATTTGTTTATCTTACAGCAGACTTCAAGAAGTATTATTTATTTGTATTATTTTTTTTGGCCTCTGGCTGTTTGTACCAGTCTGCGTTTTTGTGCTGAAGAACTAAATTAGACTAGTTGTTCTCAGTCCAAATCTACAAACAGAAAGTCATGCGCTCTCATGAGTGACAGATTGTTCACTTGTGTTTTTCTTTTGTTGGTTTCTATATTTTGAACTACTCATAGTCTGTGGAGAGCGGCAAGTGTGCCTTTAAGTTATAGACGTGTATCAGTCAAAGTGATGAAAAACAAAGCTCCACTATACATAGTTCCCATGTGACGTCACATCTGTGGAATTTCCGATTGGACCCTCCCACAGGGAGGCAGAGAGCAGTAAGCGCAGTCTAATGGATGTCCATTTTTCACGTTGTTTTTTTTTTTGTTAATTTCTAATTAATTGCAATGGTTACTTCGTGTTGGGTCAGTGGGTGTTCCAGTCGGGTAGACGTTTGGGCAACGCGCAGGTTTCACTTAATCAAAAAAAAGTAAACGTGAAGGATTTATCTCATCGGAGAAGCTCACTCACAGCAGCTGACTTTTCGGATCTGCTCTGGAAGACGTCGTGCTTTTGGCCGGTAAACAAAATATTCTACATAAATCATTTTGTGAAACAATGTCAGAACAATGTTAGAGTACAACTGTCTGTGTGTTAGAGCTTTTTTTTTTTCTTCATTATTTAGCAACACGTCTTGCTGTGGTTAGCTTAGCATCTCGCTAACGCGACAACGGCCTCCTCACGGTCTCGCCGGTCCTCCGGGACCGGCGGGGAGACCGCCCCAGTGGGGGAAGGAGGACGGGAGCCAAGTCGTGCGGGCGACGCGTCGGTCCCATGGGACGTGCCCCCGCGGCCGCGACGGATCCACGCCGTCCGACCTGAGCTCGCGGAGCCTCCGTTCGAGATGCTAACGACATGCTAACTTCCAACACGGTAACACTCAAAGTGCTGGTTCTGGTCCGTGTTCAGCCTGGACTGTTTGTTGGCTGTGTGTTATTTTAGTTAAACCTTTTTTTAGCTGGTTAGATCTGATTGAGACAGTTTACACATCTTTTTTGGATTTAAAGCTGTGAAGCTCTGCGCTGTGAAGCCGGTGTGCGCTCCTCATAGTAATTAAATAATTAATGATATCAGAGTAACTACCGTATTCGTCGGCGTATAAGTCGCACCGGAGTATGTCGCACCAACCTAATTATGCCCAATTAAATGGAAAAATCAACGTATAAGTCGCACCGGCCTATAAGTCGCACCGGCCTATAGGTCGCACCTCACGTGAACTGGTGTTTTGCCCAAAATGGACTGGCTGCCAAATTGTTTGGAAGGACTTTTGACAAGATTATCACATAAAAACTACAGTATTTTGTTTGATGTGTCTTAGTTGAACTTTTCATTAATAAATGAACATAATTTTTGTATATTTTGTGTCTTTCATCATTTATCTTTAAAGATAAACACATAAAAATATATTTTTATTAGCTGACATTACAGTAAAAAACGTGTCTCAGTTTAAAATGATGACAGAAACAGATACTGTATTTATTTTATGGTTTTTATTTATTTATTCAAAACCATTGAAGTCTTCATCTTCTGTGTCACTGCACCATTTTTGGACCAGGCAGATGTCAACAGTGTAGGTACTGTAAAGGGTTTCTTAGCGCCCATAGCGGCCGAAACTGGTACTGCACCATTTTTGGACCAGGCAGATGTCAACAGTGTAGGTACTATAAAGGGTTTCTTAGCGCCCATAGCGGCCGAAACTGGTACTGCACCATTTTTGGAGTTTTTGACCAAAGTCAAATTATGACCAAAATATTGGAAAAATCGACGTATAAGTCGCACCGGCCTATAAGTCGCAGGGCTTAGAAATGTAGGCAAAAAGGTGCGACTTATACGCCGGCGAATACGGTACTTTGTGACTAGTTGTCAGCTTCGTCTGCCATGATTTCTTTCTCCAACTCATTTAACTCTGACCACTGCCAGCCTTGGTGAAGCTAGTAATGTATTTAGCTGTGGTAGCTCGAGTGTGTTTGTCCGCCATTTCTGCCTTTACGAGTGGCAAAAAAAACGGTATTGCGCAATACTCGCCACTGTGTGGGAACTATGTATATCCTGTCCCAGATTTGCGTGGGCAGCTTCCCATCAGGTCGACTTCCATGGAGGTCAGTTTATTTATTTATTTTATTTTTTTTTTTTTTTTTTTCATTTATAGATGGCCTCCCTTCTCACCTTATAGCCATCCTCTCACACCAATATGTATTTTTTTTAATAGAGAGAAAGAAAAGATAGAAAGTAAGACAACAAAACAACAATTATCCACAAAAAGAGCACAAGGCAAACACACCCAACCTCCGTCCGCAATCCTGCAAAGCACATGACAGAACACAGCAACGAAACATACATGCATAAAGACTAATAATATTCATGACCTTGCAGTAGATTTCTATAAATAAACATACCCATACCTACAAATATATATACTAGGGGTGTAACGGTACGCTAAAATCACATTTCGGTTCGGTTCAACTACAAGGAGGGCTCGGTTCGGTTTATTTTCGGTACAAAAAAAAAGGACAAAATAAAGACTTACAAAATGTTTATTTTGAAAATATGCCAAAAATACGTTTGTACTGTACAGTATTGTAGTAATAAATAAAAGTGACCCATTTGGATGATATTTTAAATAAACAGCACTCTACAATAAAACTATTTTAACAATAATAAAAATCTTAATAAATACAATAACAGTCAGAACAATAAGCAGCAACAGACTGTTTACAATCTAACTAATCAAGTTTTTGTCCAGTAGCAGCAGTGTGGCTGTATTTGTCATTACTGTACAGTACTCGCAACCTCTTCTTGGTGGGACAGGTGCTGGAACAGTTCAGAGTAGGGCTGGGCCATATCATATCGTTTACGATAATACCGGTAAAAATAGCTTGCCCGGGCAAAAAAAAAGATATCATGATATGCTAATTTCATGACGTGATACGTAAGGACGCCCCGCCCCCCAACCGAGCGCTTCAAACTGAACTGCGCACCTCTCTTCCACCAGTCTGTACTGGTGCTAAAATGATAAAAACAAACCGCGCGTCGTGTCAGCTTCTGTCCCCTGCTCTGAACAGCAGGTAGAGGATCAAATGCCCCCACCCACCCCCCCACCCCACTGAGCAGCCGCGCTGCGGGCTGGTCTCCCTCGCTCTGAAAACTGTCTCTACAAACACGCGCGGCTCTCCACGAACCAAGAGAAAACCACAGTGAAGTTATTTTCAAGTTGGAAGTTGGATATTCGAGCTCCGTGTCTTCATCGGTGCGTTGCTCTCGTCAGTCCACTTCATGGAGTCTGATTTCGGGCAGCCGCGCTGAGTCTGCCCCTATTCAGAGACGTCATGGTTCACTTAGGGACCGTCAACAAATTTTCGACCGTGTCACTCTTTAGAAACAAAGAATAATATATTTTACATGGAGAGTGATTTAGGAAACTACACCTGAACTTTAGTTTTTGTGGTGGTTTTTGTTTATCAATCAATCAATCAATCTTTATTTATAGAGCCCTTTTCAGCAGCCAGAAGGTGCACAAAGTGCTGAACAATACAGAAATAAAACAAACAATAAAAAATAACAATAAAAAACAGCCAGTTAAAAATTAAAAACAATTTAGACCTAACAAGAATGTCAAAGAACTACTAGGTATTAAAAGCCTAAAGATAGTCCATTATATTTTGTGCAGACTTTTTCAATCTAAATAACAGATCTTTTTTATTTTTTATTTTTATACTGACTGAATACTTTACTAAATAAAGTAATTTCAGTCAAATTAACCCTTGTTGTTTTAATTTTTTTTATAATACTGCAAAGCAACATGTTAAATTAATTTTGTCAAATAAATAAATTTGATTTCTTTTTTTTGGGGGGGTTATATCACGAAATTTATCGTTATCGTGATATCGCTCTGAAATATCACGATATAATTTTTGAGCCATATCGCCCACCCCTAGTTCAGAGTTCAGTTCAGAGTTCAGTTCATTCATCACACACTTCTTAGCTGCAGGTGATCTCTGGTGGATGTCTGTCCCAGACTGGAAATAAAACACAATTAAAAAAAATTATAAGTTAATAAGATTATGATTTTGAATAAAAAAGATTATTTACATAATTTTGATTTGATGTTTATTCATTCATTTTAAAAGAACAATACAAAACAGTTTCATCAGATACAAGAATACAAGTAGGATAAAATGAAAGGAGCAGAAAGAAGATGAAATCTTATTATATCTGCCCCTTATTTCACAGTTTGTTCAAACAATGATAACCTTCAAACTACATCACAAAATGAATAACTCTACTTAATTTTTCTAACTGTAATACACAAACTACATCACAAAATGAATAACTACTTAATTTTTCTAACTGTAATACACAAACTACATCACAAAATGAATAACTACTTAATTTTTCTAACTGTAATACACAAACACACTAAGCTACATCATATATAGTTTTTGAGCAAGTCCTTTTTGACCTTTTTCTTAAATGTATACATTGATTTTGCATTTTTAACATCACTCTCCAGAACATTCCACAGATAATATAATAAAAGAACAATACCTCTTCTTGAACGGTTGAATCTCTCACTCATCATTAGGGCAGGGCTTTGCTCCAGGTCTTGTTGACATCAGTTTTTGTTTTTTCATAAAGTTCTGCACTTTTTGAGTGATGGGTGTTCGTAGCGAGGATCAATAACTTTAAAGCTCCGCTGACATCATCTTTTAACTTTCCATAAAATGGCATAACATATATATATATATTAAGATTGACCTCTGATCGTTTTTGCTAAAACAATGTGAAATTAATGAAAATTCCTCTCCAAAATAGTTTAAAATTAGCGCCGTTTTTTTACACGGTAAATTCGGGTTTTTCCGGTCACGTGATTGTGACGTAAGATACAGATCTCTGCTCCAACGGCACATTTCATACAATGTAGAAAGATACAAACGCATCCGTCGAATTTAGCCATTTAAAACTTTAGATTTTAGCGATTTGGCTTCAGTTCGTGAAGAAGAAGTTATTTTGAGTGATAAACAACAAACAGCAATGTTTCTTTTGTCCGTGTTGCTTTTTTTTTCAGGAGAGGTTTCACATACATGAAGTGAGCACCAGATGTCAGCAAAGCTATCGTGATAACTCTTGCAGAGCACTGTAGATTGCTCTGCTTTGATATATTCAAGATGGTGTAGTGGTTAGGGCGTTTGACTTGGGACCCGAAGGACGCGGGTTCGCGTCCCGGCCACTACACACCTTGGGGTGTCTATGAGTGCACACCTATTTCTCCAGCTCCCCGAGCGCTTTCTATGGCTGCTCACTGCACCACCTGGTAGGTGGTTGGGTTAAATGCAGAGACGAATTTCGTCTGTGTATGGGAAACATACGCAGATGACAGGAATAGACAATTATTATTATTATTATTATTATATATGTTGTGCCATTTTATGGAAAGTTAAAAGATGATGTCAGCGGAGCTTTAAAACCTTCGCATAATAACAACATTCAGACAGAGATTCAGATATTTAAAAACTCACAGTTTGTGTTATTGCTCTTGACTGATATGATTTACCTGATAAAAGTTGTTTAAATGCAGCTGCAGCGGTGTTTCTGCAACAGCTGCTTCGTCCACATTCCGATGACGTAGTTTCAAGCGCGTTCACGTGAGACATGCTGTCTGCTGCAGAGCCAGTCTCTTCATGAAACAAAGTCCACACACAGCTTTGAACGTGCGCGCCGCTCATCTTTTAACAAGAAAGCTATAACGTTCACAAACAGGTCTCCTAACGGCTAAATGCTGCGCGTGCCACGCGATAATAGCTCCGTGCTGAAATGCGCCCAGTAAATTTTGTTCCGCGGTGCATATATTCCCCTGTTAAGAATGTTTAATGAGTGAAAAAATAACCGAAACGTACGCAGGTGGACCGAACCGAACGTGGTGTACGAAACGGTTCGGTAAACCCATTACAACCGTTACATGCCTAATATATACAGCATAGGGGTGGGCGATATGGCTCAAAAATTATATCGTGATATTTCAGAGTATTATCATGATAACGATAAATTTCGTGATATAACCTAAAAAAAAATCAAATGTATTTATTTGACAAAATTAACTTAACATGTTGCTTTGCAGTATTATATAAAATTTTTAAAAACAAGGGGTAATTTTACTGAAATTACTTTATTTAGTAAAGTATTTAGTCTCCAAGTAAAACTACACCTGCACTTTAGTTTTTGTGGTGGTTTTTTATCTATATTTTGTGCAGACTTTTTCCAATCTAAATAACAATCATTTTTAAAGTGCAGGTGTAGTTTCCTAAAACAACTAGCCTAAATAAAATGAAGTTTGTGTCATTCCTCTGATTCATTTTTTTAACTAATCTGTCTCTGATGGAGTTGTAATGTATACAGTAGGGTTGTACATCTCTGTGTGACAGACGATTTGATTCACATCTAGATACAAGGGTTACGATTCGATTCAAAAACGATTTATTGTAAAAACGGAACGATTCGATTCGATGCAGTGTAAAAGCGATTCGGTTCGATTCGGTGCAGTGTAAAAGCGATTCGGTTCGATTCGATTAAACTTCAAATAATTCTACGTTTTAATATTTGTTGATGTACCGGTAGACAAATATTTCATTATGAAAGAAAAAGGACCATTTCTATAAATGTGACATTCTTAGAGCATTTTTAAATTTGTAAAAGTCCACATATATCATATCTAAAAGGGTGCTGTAAAGCACTGGTAAAAATAAAGTAAAAAGCCAAACAAAATAATCACATGTTAAATGTGTTTATTTTTAAACATGGACCTAAAGACCAGCTAAAAGAAAATTTCCTACAGAAAATACAGAAAAAATATAAAAGGCACAAATGGTTACAGCAGCATGTAATAAAATAAAAATCACTAGGAAAAAAAACCCAGGAATAAGCTATAAGCACAAAGCTCCTGAGTCCTGTGCAATAACCTGTTGTGCAATAACCTGTCACACAACCTGTAGTTTGGTAGTTATGTGCAATATAGATCATGTGCATTTTAGCTTATATTTCATTACTACCTTGAAATAGTTATTCACACAAATTCATCCTGCTTCACCGTTAAAATTCTACCATGTTGTTTACTATTTTTCTCTTCAGAAACTTTGTAAATATTATAATTACTGTTTCACTTTTTGGTAGTTTATTTTGTACCCTCATTGCATGCTTTAGTATTTCCTGTTTGCTTGTTGTGTTTTTTAGCCAGTCAAAATCGTTTTTTCTCATCCTGAGCATTTCATTGTACTAAGTTAACCCTGTGTTAACCTGCATATGACAAATAAACACTTGAACTTGAACTTAATAATACAAAACATAATGCAAGAACAGTACACCTAACAACAGCAGCACGAACATGAGTTTGTGTGAGCAGGTGGGCACGGATTAATATAAAAACATGCTCTCTGTACCTCACGCTCTCTGTACCTCTTGACTTCTTCACTGGCCTGGTCCCTCACAGATCTAGTTGCCATCCTCACTTCAAAGTCTTCTCCCAACAGCTCGTCCAGCGCCGACATTTTCTTCTTTTTACAAGGTGGTTCATCATCTGAAATAGAAAACATGCACCATATATTACTGGCTATGTTTGCCATGAAGTTGTTTTTTTACTGACTTTACCATTTTATGTAAAAATCTTCATCTGATGTTCAGAATTTATTTATGTAGGGACTCGTGTAAAAGATGTATCATTATCATCATCATGATTATTATTGAACTCTTTCTGTGCATGCAGATTCTCTCATTATAGTGAATGTGTTTTATGCTGATACAATGACTGCAGCACAAGTTTAAGACAAAGTCAGCTCATTCTTGATCACAAGTTATAAAACACAAACCTTTATGCTCATCTTGGGTCTGGGGTGCATCATTGCAGCCGTCCAAATCTCCATTTGCAGGTTCAGTCTGCACTGGACCTCTCTGAACTGAATCCCCCGTTACCTAGAAATAAAACATGACATTACATTTAGTGTACACTGTACAGTATGGTTAAATGCAGTGTAAACAATCAAAAAACAGTAGGCAGAATAAATCTAGTGACAGCAACAAAACACAGCAGACTGTAAGATGTATTTTAACATGAGTGTTGGGGGGTTTACCTTGTGATGAAGGGATGTTGTTTTTGCTGATAGGTTTGTGAATGTCGTCTCTGCATCATGGCTACTGTTGTAGCTTTATGCTTCTTATTAATCTTGTATGGCTGTGGGTCATAGTCATGCAGCTTATATTATAGGTGAAGGCTGAGACAACGCAGTTCGGGTCCAACAACGTGTTTATTCTTCTGTGTAACAACAAGACTGTTCATCCATTCTGTGGGCTCATTGACAGGAGTTATCACTGCTACTGAGGAAGGGCAGGGACTTAAAACGGGGGTCCAGAGCTACTGCAGTGTGGAAGAGATCTTCAAGGCCTGTGTAGCTCCAGCTCGTGATGAACTATCAATGAGTTGCCCATAAAATTTAGTGATAACGTTACCCGTCGCTTTGTGTGTGGCAGCTGCATGATCCTGCTCATTGTTATGAGGCTTGAAAAGTTGTTGGTCGAGGTTTGTTGTGCTACCAGTGTACTTCGGAGGTGCGCTGCATAGCTTACAAATAGCGTGGCTTTTGTCGAGTTTTCCGTCCTTCTAGTAAAACCCGAAAACGTTCCACACTTTAGATTTTTGTCTGGCTGATGTGTTGAAAATCTTTCGCGGTGACTCGCTAGCGCGCGCGGCTACTATTTACATCCATGCTCGCTCGTGCTCTTGGTGAGCTATGGCGCATGCGTGAGAATAGCTTCGCTCTCGCGTTGTTTTAGAAACGCATTGTAAACCCAGCAAGTCTCGCGATAACCGGTCCGTAACCGGTCCGTGTCTTTTTAACCGGTTCATCTCTGGATTTGTGGCTGGTTGCTGTCGGTTTACGTGGCTGCTACCGATGCAACCACATTGCTAGCTTGTCAAACCGGATATCCGGTCGAATCGGTTAATCTATAACAAGCCTAGCTTGGATGCACATGGCTTGATCATTAATCCGGTTAAGTGCCAGTTTGGTTTACCGGTGATCGAATTTTTAGGTCATCGTATTTCTGCGCAGGGTGCAGTTCCATTGCCTGCCAAGGTACAGGTGGTGGCAGAGTTCCCACGTCCTCTGGTGGTAAAGAAGTTGCAGGAGTTTTTAGGCATGGTGAACTTTTACAACAGGTTCATTCCCAATGCAACCCATCTCCTGCAGCCTCTCTACGAGGCCCTGCGCTCGAGGAAGGCGACTGACACAGTGGTTTGGACCCCGGACCGGATCACTGCTTTTGATGGTGCTAAGTCCGCGTTAGCTAGCGCGGCACTCCTAGCCCATCCAGATTCAGAGGCCCCGATTGCGCTAACAACTGATGCTTCAGATATAGCTGTGGGGGCTGTTGTAGAGCAACGCGTTGGTGACGCATGGCAGCCGTTGGCATTTTTCAGCCGAAAATTGCGGGACTGCGAGCGCAAGTACAGCGTTTTTGACCGCGAGTTGTTGGCGCTGTTCTTAGCTACACGGCATTTTCGTTTTTTGCTGGAGGGTCGTTCATTTACGGCTTATGTGGACCACAAACCACTCACGTTTGCCATGTCTAAAGTTTCGGAGCCCTGGTCAGCGCGTCAGCAACGGCACTTGGCGGCCATTTCAGAGTTTACAACGGACGTCCGCCATGTGGCTGGAAAATCCAACTCAGTGGCGGACTGTCTGTCACGGGTGCTCGTTTGTCCTGTGCTCCTCGGGGTAGATTTTTCTGCCATGGCCGCTGACCAACCGGGAGACGCTGATATAACTGCCCTTCGTGCCGGCGTTTCAGGGCTTAAGCTAGAGGAGGTCAAATTGGGAGAGGGCGGTCCTTTGATCCTGTGTGACGTTTCCACAGGCCGGACACGCCCAGTGGTTCCATCAGGTTGGCGCCGCCGCATTTTTGACTCTGTTCACTCTCTCTCGCACCCAGGTGTGCGCGCGTCTGTGAAACTAGTCAGCGCACGTTTTGTGTGGCCTGGTTTACGCAGAGAGGTGAGGAGTTGGGCAGCGGCTTGCGTGGCTTGTCAGCGTGCCAAGGTGCACCGGCACACTAAGGCACCACTGGAACCATTTCCCATTCCAGCCAAGCGTTTTGACCACGTGCATGTGGACTTAGTTGGTCCCCTGCCCCCATCACGGGGTTTCACACACCTGCTTACAGTGGTCGACCGCACAACCAGGTGGCCGGAGGTCGTTCCTCTTTCTTCCACAACTACCTCCGACGTGGCTGGTGCGTTCCTCTCCACTTGGGTTGCCCGTTTTGGTGTGCCCTCGGACATCACTTCAGACAGAGGTCCCCAGTTTATTTCAGGGCTCTGGTCCGAGATGGCGCGCTCCTTGGGGGTGCAGGTGCATCGCACTACCGCCTACCACCCTCAGGCTAACGGGTTGGTTGAACGTTTCCATCGGTCTCTTAAGGCGGCGTTACGTGCTGCGCTAACAGACGTTGGCTGGGTGGAGCGTTTGCCGTGGGTGCTGCTTGGGTTGCGATCAGCTCCTAAGGAGGACCTCAATGCTTCATCAGCCGAGTTGGTTTTTGGTCAGACTTTATGTATCCCAGGGGAGTTTTTGTTAGATGTTACCGCTCCACGTTTCCCCGAAGCGGTGGACCCCTATTCGCAGAGTGTTTTTTTGGTTCCGGGTCCTGTGCACCATTGTTTCCTGCAGGTGTTTGTGCCCACAGCACTCCAGTCTGCCCGTTTTGTTTTTGTGCGACGTGACGCCCACCGTTCGCCCCTCCAGCCTCCGTATGACGGGCCGTTTCGGGTGTGTTGTGGTGTTGCTAATATAAGAGTAGAATCAGACCACTGCAGACGTAGCTCCGTTACGAACACCATGCTTTATTCAACACCTCTCAACTTCTTCTCTCCTCTACACATCTTGTTCTCTCCCTACTCGGAGGTTCCCGAGCTGTCAGTCTTATGCAATTGCAGGACACAACATTTTCCCTTTTCCTGAAACAATTACTTACAGGTAGTCCCCGACTTACGAGCGCTCTTACTTACGAGGTCCCGGACTTACGAGCATGCATCTCATAAAAAAAAACAATTATTTTATTTTTTTTAATATATTTTTTTTACTATGTGATCCTACTTACGAATTTTTGACATACGAGCGCGCCCTAGGGACGGAACTCGCTCGTAAGTCGGGGACTACCTGTACATGTAATTTTGTACAGTATACTTGACAGCAGAAAATCAAAGTAATCAAATTATTATTTCTGTAAGCCAACAGTAATATGAAAGTTTACCCTTTTAACCCTTTTGCATTACAGTATGAACAGTAGTAAATTTACTTGTCTTACAGAACAGTATGAACAGGAATACAGTAGTTTACTTTTTTTTCACTCTAGCTTACAAAACCTGACAACCATCTTGGTGCATTTCTATCTCTTTTCTTCTCAAAG